>CAIIXF020000377.1:0-18000 GCA_903813345.2 Owenia fusiformis | reverse complement strand
ATTCCATATGTGGAGTATTGGAGGAACAACCGAAATAGTGTCTGACGAGGAGTTCGAAAGTGAGACAAAGCCGGTCAACTTGAGAACTCCACGATGTAGAACAGAAGGCTTAAATCAAGATCCTAGATAAAAGGATTCAGGACCGTAAACTTGGAGATTACGTCCATGCAGCCATGAGAGAAAGCGTGCTGTATAGGACCCTCTGAAGAACTGTTAAACGAAATACTCTGGTGTGGTCAAGTAGGCGAAACCGAACATAGTCTTTGAAAGACAATAAAGAAGAACCGTTTGAATGACAGACATGAAACTCAGGGAATTTGATTATCTTAGCTTCATTATGGGTAAAATATTAACGTTAAGCAATAGTATTTATTGTTTTATTTATGTATTAACTGTGTTACGGGTTGCACCTACTTTTTGTCACCCTGTAGTTAACGATATAATGAAGAGGTTTGGATTCAGTGAATCTGTAGATTCATAGTATAATTTTACATCATTCATATATTACATAATATGGACTGTAAATGCCTGATTATATGTCCGGACTATATGTCAATTAAAGCTTAATGAATGTAAAATCATGATATAGATTATTAATAAAGCTATTAAAAATAAATTGTACATTTTGTCACATTTTTGTGAAGCTAGGTCATATCGCATTAATATGCTTCAATATTATAACCAGGACAGAGTATATACCGCAGCGCCCCCCCCCCCCCCAATCCATTAAGAAATCCTGTTTTTATACTATTAGTACCCTTAAATAAGCACTTGATGTATTTATCATAAAAAGTGATGATCAGACGAATACTTACTATATAATAATTTGAAAATACCTCATAATCTAGCGCAAATGCATTCAGGTATTTATATCATTAATCCAATAGCGTGGCGAAACTGGGGCTAAATGACCATTGATACTCAATAAATCCAATCAGAGTATCAACATAACGTTATAAATACCATAAATACTCATTGGTATCAAATAAGATGGATGATGTAACTCGAGTCAGATGGCATTAATACCCAAATGGATACCCCTGTGTATTTACATGACATGATAAATACACGTTAATAAACTACAAATACATTCCAAGCAGTAAATAAATACATCATAAATAACCAACACTATTCATGGGTTATTTGAAAAACGGTATATGACTTAAATACCTAGTTGGTATTTAGTGATATCTATCTAAACGAAGGTCAACTATTTACGGTGATTGTTGAATTATTTTTCTTAATAATCGCTAAATAGTTTATAAATCCCATGGAGATTTAAGTGCTTTTGACGCAGTGTTTCGTATTCATCAAGTAAACTAAACACTTAGTCAAAAAAGTTAAACAATTCAATTTTCTATATCAAAATATTTTTTGCCGAATCATTTACTGAATGGATATCCTGATTTCTGATTTGCCCCGAACCCACCATTTCCCATTGGTTACATGGGAATGACGATTTTGAAAAGTTCATCAAATTTATTATCAATTTTCGACCTATTGTACATGTAAATGAGGAAAAAACTGGGAAAATTCGGAGGTATTTGAAATAAAGTCAAGTTACGTTTCCATCAATATTATAAGTTATTTCATCGCAGGTTAAGTAAATAAAAATTCAAACGTAAAGAGGCTTCAACACGTAGTTCAATGGGGGAACTAAGGTTGCCAAACTTATGGAGGGTAGTGTATCAAAAGAATTTGAAAAAAATGTTAACAAAAACAGTTATATTGAATATATATAAATAATTTTTGCATTAAGTTATTGCCAATCAGTCAACATTACATAAAGGAAATGTTTTCAATAATTGGTTTAAGAGAAAGACATTGTCGAATTTAGTTCACCATATCGATACATATCCTTTACCCCATGTGTCAACATTTCCTTAGACCTCTCAATATTATAGTTATACAAAGGAAAATCAACCAAATTTTCCTTTGTACAATTACAATATTGAGAGTCCTAAACACGTTGTGTTTATGTCGTTCGTTTTGTTCCACGCGTGTTCAAAAAGTTCACCATATCGATACCACTCCTTTGTCATTTTTTTAGCGAATCTTGAGCGAAATTTGTTTTAAAATTTGATACATAATTTGAAACGTAACGAATAGTATGTAAGATAACTCTTTGTAGCGAGTACTTTACGAAGTGTGGCGAATGGCTACTTTTTGTTCGCTAAAATGCGTTGGATCGCGCAAAGAACCTTTGATCTTTCCGTCAACGATTAACAACGCATACATGCAAACTAAAGCGCAATTTTACGCATGTTTCAGAATCCGAGCGAAGCTTCGCGAAAAGCTGGAGAGGTCAACTTACTTGTCACCGCGACATAACGTACCTTATAAATTAGGTTATGGGCTAGCCCTTAAATTGCGGTATGGAGGTAGAATTTTGGAGACCATGTTAGTTACATATTAATTTGTAATTCTCACCACAATTTGGCAATGATTAAGCAAAATTTTACAGCGTTTAGGAAAAAATCAATATTTCTACCCCCCGCATGACAAAAGTAGGGGGTACATAGAAAATAATTAATATCTTTACAAAAACATTGTGAATAACCACTATTTTTTCGGAATATATGCACATATATGGCATTGATAACTGGTAAAAAATTGGTGACTATAGGTATGATGGTTGCTATGGAAACAGAATTTGATTATGTCAAAATCTGCTAATTTATGTCTATTTTGGGGGGCTAGTTAACGAAAAAATCCTATGTTAGCAAGTTATGCTGCCAAAATAGCATTGTTTTAAGGTTTAGAAAATTGCATATATATTATCACAATTTCAAAAGAAGGTATGATTCTGTTATCAGTTAACACTTTCTATGATTTTTTTATCCCCCCTCAATATTTATAACCCCTCTCCCTCCTCTACCACCCCTCCCGCATGACAAAAGTAGGGGATACATTGAAAATGATTAATAACTTTACAACAATGCAGCAAATAACCACCAATTTTTCAGACAGAATAAATGTCATCAGTAATTTGAAATAATTCTTGGTGGTTCTATAGAAACAGGATTTGATTGTTGTGAATTTGTGTAGATTGGGTGGGGGGTGCTAGAATCATATCCTAGTAAATTATGCTGCAAAATACCATTGTTTTAAGGTTTAGGAACTGTCTCCTACATACATTAAAACTGAAATAATGATAGGGTTTCATTCACAAATAATTTTTTTGATGAGATTATAGTAATAGGTGACATTAACAAACTTTGATTTAGCGGCAGAAAAGAAGGCTTATTATATTGCCTGATCCTTTAATGTTTCACTACAATGCTTTCATTAGACTGGGGACATTCCATACCCTTTTGTGCTGTGGGAAAATATATGAGATTAAGGGTTCGAGGACATACTTATAGAATCTTAGATATATGCAGTTCAATTGATGGTAGTGGAAAACATTTCAACAAGGCCTTCAGTTCATAAAGTCATGAATGAGGAATTGGAATCCTTGTTGATTTCAAAATTCCATGAATCTGGAGGGTATTCAGCTTACTTATCGTATGATCTGTAAAATGAAGCCCTCTGATTAGTCAGTTCTTGTGCTGTACCAATCTGTATTGCTACTGAGATTGTCCTCATTGATCATCTCTGTAGCAACACAGAAAATATTGCTACAGAGGGGACAATCTCAGTAGGAATACAGAATATTACATAGGAATAACCTCCTGAGTAAAATGAATTGACCTAAGACCACACGATAAAAACGTTATAGAATGATTTGAGGAGCAATACAGGATATATTCTGCTCTCGATATTATGTATTGGCACTCGACTTCGTCTCGTTCCAACATAGAATTTTCCAAAGCCTTAGTTTATATTGAAAACTCGACTTCGTCTCGTTCCAACATAGAATTTTCCAAAGCCTTAGTTTATATTGAAAACAATGAGATTTCACAAAGTACCAAACATTCAAGAATGACATGAAGAAAGGAAAGTTCGGAAAGACTGTCCAATACTGAGCTACATATCAGAACGCGAACTCCTATGCAGTGTCTCGGTTTAGACACTGCGGCGGGCAGATTATGGAATCCCCAAAATTTGGGGAAGATACTCACAGATGTACTTGTTTTTCACACAACTTATAAAATATATTCTTTTATGTTCACCAATAATTATTTTGTCAAAATATTCCAAAATCAATGAAATATAAGAGGAAGTCCCCGCGGAAGGAATTCTGAGTAAAAGTTGTGTTGATAAAAGTTTACCGCACGTGTTGTTTATTAGTTAATACGCGCAATTCAACCAATGAAATTGTCTAAATTTTACAATCACGCGACCTGGGCATGGGACTAGAACCAATCACGTCAGTTGTTTATTACGATGTTACCATGCTTACGGTGAGATACCTGCCCGCCGCAGTGATATATCACTGCACGGGAGTTCGATCAGAACGTGATTGATATATCACTGTACTTTGAAACACCAGAGAATGGAACATCAGCCAGTTGACAAAATGTGTTAGGAAATTTGGCTACTTGGTAAAAGGACATGTTGCCACCAACACTTTCACTGTTTTGTAAGTTGTGACACACCCTTCTCCCTTTGCTTTTTGCTAAGCACCATAGAATCTGTCCTAATGGGCTTTCAATGATTTTCTGGCTCTCCATGAGTTTTTATTATAAACTGAATGGAGTTTCTGCATCTTTATTTGGGCGCATCAAATGATTTAGTATTGATCCTAATACAGGCATTTAACAAATTCTTGATAAGCAATAGCTCCTAACACTGGGTGGATTTTTTGACTTGATTAAGTGGTGGAAGTCCTGATGATATGCATAGGAGTCTTGATTCTGTGATATCAAATGTCTTGATAAACACCACCAATCTTCACTCATGGTACATTTATAGTACTGTACAGTACCGTTCTGTTATGGTGCTGTACAGTGTCCATGGTACCATTCAATACTATTTTAGTCTATGGTACCATATATTACCGTACCATACAGTACCATAGCCCAAACGGTACTATATGATACTGTTGGAGATACACAACTGAATGTAATTTTACAGTACTGTTACCCGTGAAGCTGTCAAATGGACGTGAACTGTAATCTTAATCAATGATCATTATAAACAAAATGTTTGGGACTGAATCTTTTAATACCAATAAGGAACTTTGCGTGCCTGTTTATTGTTGGTTGTATTGTTGAGGTTTTGATTTGGACAGCATTGTACCTACCCCGTGACCTCTTTCCATGGTACATCTCCCAATCATCTAGCTAAGATTTGACACCAGGAAATATTGTATCTACGCTAAGCAATGTCAGAAGATATATTGTAGCCGGGATGGTTCTGATGATCAAAAGTGATGAAGAGATGTATGAGTTATGGGAACAAGAGTAGCAAAGTAGACAGGTAGATTGTTTTCTTTTGTTGCTCTAAAGAAAATCTACAAGTCTACATGAATTCACAAAAGGACCGCGAGTTGTTTGTAGAATGAATCGGGGGAGTTTTTTCATGCATTTCTCTTAATACGCTTAAAAACATTTTATTGACTATTGTTTTGGTTTATATCACAACCCAATGAGGTGTGTATTAATGATTAACTTTCCTTTTATCTCAAAATCAGCTTGGATACCATAGGATTGCTCTGGGAAATTCCTCAAAAAGAAAATTCTAGGGAATAAGGAATGGGTACCATTTGCCCAATTTGAAAAATTATTGGCATACATTAAACCTTTTTTAAAACAGCATTTATATGATCGTAATCAATGATTCCCAGCCCTCTGAAGTTTGAAAAAACCTGGGTGTTAATCCATAGGTAATACTTGAAAAAGAGAATTATTTTTGGGGGATTATATGGTTCAGTCTTATAGTCAATGAAATGGTTTAAAGTGTATTGTTGTTTTTAAGATAAAAACAGAAGCAAAATGCATGAAAAACTCCCCCGATTCATTCTACTAACAACATGCGGTCCTTTGCTTGACAATCGAATCCTTTTTCCATAGCAACCATCAAACCTTTAAAAAAATCACCATAATCTTTTTCCAGTTACTAATGACATATACATGTGTAATTTTTAGTATGTTAATACGAGAGTAGTGGCATAAATATTTGGGGATGAACAAAATGATAAAAAGTTATAAAACAAAGTGATAAAACTGATGCCTACATTCTGTAGAAATGTTGAACTATTAAGTAGGTTTGATCATACAGTTAAATGTCACACTCACTTTGGATTATAAAGAGGGAGTGGGTCATAGTGAAATCTACAAAATCTAATTGAAACCCAATCATCATTTCAGATTTAATGCATGCGGGACATGCATATGCGGTTTTTCTCACCAAACTAGTTCTTACCCGTTCGGCGTTCTTGCCAGTCCTACGAAAACGTGGTAAAACGGGCTCAATCTGGCTGTGGTCGGGAAATATGTCTAAAATAATTAGCTACTTCGTTCATAAACAGTCTTCAATACGTCCATCTCATTCGCAGTTCGTTCAGGTCGCACCATGTCGGTGTGCAACGTCGTATAACGCGTCCCTTAGTCTAGAAGGTCATGATGACCTGATTGCAGAACGGTATGGTCGCCATCGAATTTTGAATCGATTCAAAATTCTAAATCACATTCCCCGTCCGGGAAAGTCCATGAAGTTCGTAAACAGACCGTAGAACGTTGTAGCTACGTTCATTCAGTTCGCAGACAGTTTAAAACCGATTCGACAACGTTTTGACGATCATCAGAACATTTTGAGCATGCTCTAAGTTCTGGGGGACCTACTCGTTCTAGTAGTTTTATGAAGTTTGTAAACAGATCCCAAACGGTTCTTAGTGGGTTCTTAGTACGTCAAATCCGTTTGTGCATAGTTTAAGCCCGTTTTCGAGAACGTAGTGAGAACTAGTTTGGTGTGATAGTAGGGTAAGGTCCATAGGACCTCTGCTCAGGGAGAAATTTTCAAGATGGCCGATTCATCGCCATTTTTCATAAACATTTGATATTTGTGCCAGGCTACGGGAAAAGGGGTCTTATCACAGATTTTTTCAATATCTTTTTTTGTTTATTTTAAAAAGCAAAAAGAGACCTTTCAAATGAGCCATGGCTTATGTCTCAATAATTTTTCCTTGCAGGTATAGACCAAAAAGATGGATTTGAATTTAGCACAATTTCCTTTTACTCTTGAGCACATTTTTGGCTCTGTAGCACAATTTTAATTTTTGTGATAAGACCCGTTTTCCTATGGCGAGGTCCATTTGAATACCGTTAATGCTATAAATAATGGAATTCTGTCCAAATGTATTGGGTAATATCTTATTTGCAGAGGATCACTGCTCAATGAGGCATTTACCATATGGTCGCTCATTTCAAAATGGCCGCCATTTTCATAAAACTGTAATGTTTGATAACTCAAATTTCTGGCAGTTTTGGTTCCCAATTTATATGCTGTTGATTTAATATCAAATGACTAAATTCGAAATGGCCGACAATTATGCCAAATTGTAATTCATAATAATTTAAATACGAGTTAAAGGATTGGGCGCAAATTATATAGGAATGTGAATGAACTTTGCTTGAGAAGAAATTTCCAATATGACCACTGGTGATCATTTTCTGTTGTTATGTGCTGAATTTTTATTGGCATAGGAAATGCTGAATTCAAAGTTAGCACCATTTTTTTATGAAAATGTTAATTTTTATGATATAAATACCAAATCATTAACTAGATTTGATACAAATTAAAATGCTAATGCCTTATGGTCAATGGTCATAAGACCCTTGCTCAAGAAAGAATTAAATATATGAAACCACATCACATCATGGGTGTAGATTTAATAAAATATGTTTAGTTCGGTGGGATTTGCTTCTCCGTCGAGTTGCTGTTTTCCAGTTGTAGTATCGTTCATCATGTGTTTACAATTAGGAATAGGCCAGTCTACACCAAGCATTTTGGGAAGTCAGGGGGCCACTTGTTAGACATAATTTTTCTGAAAGATTACTTTATGTAGCATCAATTCACATATGTCTGGGTCGTATTAGTTTGTGGACGAAGGATTCTGAGCCTTTTTACCCCCCTAGAATAATATTTGAGGGGGATATTAGATTATCATTCTATTACATCAACTAAATATTTGGTGTTGTACTGATTCCTATATAATATGTCACTAGTACAATGGTCAAGTGTATCCTAAAATCAGAGAGAGATGTGTTGATTGGTTTAGGAAAAAACATAATTTATAGAAATAAACAGGCATATTTTCGTTCATTTTTTACTTTCACCAATCTTATTTTTGCAGCTTCAGAGAAATAATAGGCAGTTACAGTGCTCCAAGTAGTATTCAAAAATCATTTCTAAGCTATATGTGACATTGTAATATAAGTAATGTAATGATAAAGTATTATTTTGTATTTTTAATATGGCTTTGTTGGCCCCTACCCCTTAGAAATACAAGAACGCAGAAGTGGCACAATTGGATCAGAAATTCTATGATGACTACTTATGTCCTGCCTTGTATATTATTTTCTTCAAGAATATGTTTCACAAATTTCTTGGTTCAAAAGCCTGTTTCAATGTTTATTTATAGACCTAGAGGATGGGAATTTATGGGCTGAAAGAAATGGGCCGAAAGAAAATAATGTACATGCTAAGAATGTAGTATTTTCCAAATAGTATTCATAAATCATTTCCAAGTTACGCGTGGCATTTTAATATAAGTAATGTAATGATTAAGTACTATTTTGTATTTTTAATATGGCTTTGTTGACCCCTACCCCTTAGAAATATGAGAAAGTGAAGGTGGCACAATTAGATCAGATATTCTATAATGAGTATATACCCTTTATTACATGTATATATGGTTTATGATCTATTTTCTTTCATAATCCATGTAAGCCATTATGAAAATTATTTGACATCTATCAGTATGTTGCATTTATCCTTATTTTAACATCATCTAATAAGTTCAAATTGATCTAACTTCTTCCTATCCGCTTTGCACTTTTTGACAGTTTTCTCCCGATGACCATAGTGAATTTTTTTGTTTCATGGATAATGGTGTCGCCTTTGTGGATGATGTTGACCCTTTGATATGTTTATGGACTTCGAGACTGGATTTTTCCTGTCCCAAATTATTTAAAACAGATTGCCCTTGTATGAATAAGTACATGTACATGTATCTACAAGTATTTTAAATGTAACACGTATTGATTTATCAATTCATATTTATAATTCAACATGTTTTGTAATCGCTTCTGTATGAATGAAATGTCCCTTGGCGTTGTTGTCCTGGATTGTGATTATGAAACTTAAATGGATGGGAGGAGGTATTAGATGATGGGTAAAGTGATGACTTTAATTCCTTCATTATAACTGCCAGTACAACTAAACTAGACTTTTGTAACAAAAGAGAAAGGACCAAAAGTTGTAATCGAAACTATCAAGGAAAGCAAACTCTAAGTGTATACCAATCATAAGAAAAACAAACCCCATATACCCCCAAACCATGATCTAACGGGAAAAGAAACAATGTCTTATACCCTCTTTCCCCCAACAAGAACCAATATCATAATCCAAGGCCAGAACTCCAAGGGGTATTTCATTCATAATGAAGTCATTACAATATGTGCTGAATAAAAAATTAGAAATTGATACTAGCCAATACTTGTAACATCAAAAAAAGTTGTAGATACAAGTACTCATACAAGATAGAGCATTCAGTCTCAAGTGATGTGGAATAGACAAAATCCAGTTTCAAATGTTAACATCATTTATGTGACATTGATCAATATGTAAACATCATTTATGTGGCATTGATATTCATGATATCATCTACGATTGATATAAATATACATCATAATGTCCATGTCACATTGATATTCATATTAAAATGACTGTTGCCATATTCTTCTTGTTAACATATCTCTGTTACATGGATCAAATGAAAATAGAAGTGCATCCTTTTCAAATGAAACAATATTTGATCTCTCCTCAACCTTAAAATATTAAAGGTCTCCATTTCAGATTATAGTTCATGATTTCTCTATTTTAATCATTCTAGAATACTTTCTAGAAATTTCCTCAAAACCTGATTAAAAGATCTTTTGGATCTGACTAAAACTATAAACTAAATATAAAATTTGACTTCAATTCATTTAAATACCCAATCCCTGCTACCTGAAACTTAAAAAGATTTTCACAATGGCTTGCATGGATTATGTACTAGATAAAGCATAAGAATGAGGTTTTATAAGAAATAATACACCGAAGGCCGGAGGCCTGAGGTTATTATTTCTTATCAAATGGAATTCGAATGCTTTATCTTACTTAAATCACACAGGGTCTATTATATTACAGTTAAAAGGTCTTTAATCCGGAAAAATGTGATTTCTTTTGTATTGACTATTCAAACTGTGAATTTTGCAAACTTCAACCAGGCTCACAATGACCCTGGCTCTTATTGGTTAAAATTTGTTGTTATATAGTCAATTAATTGTAACAACAAAAAGAGTTGGTTGCATTGACCTCATGAGTGTGAGTTGATGTAAGTGACTGAGTGGGCTATAATTAGTCTAGCTTCAGTGCACAACAGGTGACTGTCCAGTGCAGAACATTGAATTTGAATACAGCAGAATATTTGTAAGTAAGATAAGATCAATGATGTAGATAGCAACAAAAATTGATAAATTGTTTTATTCTAAAGAATGCACAGTAACAAGAGAAGGGGACATGTATTTTTGTATATTGTTTTTAGGGAATGAAAACTATCAAAAACTGTCAATGGTCATTTATGTCTCACTTGTTTTTGATAGCTTGCCAAGTGTACATTCTTTAAAAACATTAGAAAAATAATGCACTTTCCTTTTGATAAAACCATACATTCTTAAAAATAAACCACAGCAAATTATATTGTGTTGCTACCCAAGTGGGATTTAATAAAGAATAAAGATCCTAAACCGTATGATAAAGGGTATATTAGGAAAGCATTAAATTAAGCCCTGATTATACCACTATGTGATTTTCCCTTGTTAATAAACTCTGTTAAATATGGTTCAAATCAAAAGACAAGACAGCCAAAACATGTATTTATGTAATAATTAAGTTCTGAATCCGTGTCTGGAGTTATTTTGTCAATAACTTTGAAATGATGTGCAACCTTTATGGGTATATCAAAAATTCATTCATTCTTTATATACATTTTTATTACCACCCGACATTGCCTACTAAAAAAGCTATATTTAAAATTGTATGAAAACAGCTCATAATACTTTGCCCCTGAGGTACCCACTTTTTGCTAATAGTAAAGTTTCATGAGAGCTATTTCCACAAATCATTCTTAAAATGATTAATTAATGTTATGATTATGTTTCTCATGTGCAAAAACAAAAATATCAATACCTCAAAAAATTTGGGCCATAGGTTAACATCAAAACTCTTTGACGTGTCGCAAAAAGGTGGCGCATTTGTTTTTTAAGGGTATCGCGTGAATGTAACTTTGATTCCCCGGATTATAAGATAATATTCTAATTAAAGTTATATATCATTTTAAAGCTGTTTCGATGAAGATTTTAGATCAACTACACTCCGTTCACATTTTTTGCGCGTTCGTTTTTAAAAAAGAGTTTTTTACCAAAACATCTGGCAAATATCCCATGTTGACACGTTACATTTTTAATTATTTTTCGTCTTTAAACGCTCATAACTCAAACAATATATGACTATTATACTTATTTTTCGTCTTGATAAAGGTAGATGGAAGTTTTATTTCAAAGGATGAATTTTAGTAAGCGTCCCATATTGTGACGTCATAGAGTCTGAAAAATAGAATCTGTTGACAGCGACCTTTTTTGCTCATTTTTTGGTACCTTCAACTTTTCAGGTGTACATAAAACAAAAAATACGAGATCAATTTTTAATAAATCATACATGATTATTTTGCTCCTAAACTCTAGTTTATTAATAAATAGTTGATTTTGTTCACAAAAGTATGTGTTTTCTGTTGTATGTGGAAAAGTGGAGTACGAAAGGTTTTCAAAATTCATTAAAATAGGGCTAATTTACGACATTCGCCTATTTTCAAGCACAGCAACACGTATATTTATTTCACCTAAAATATCAATTGATTCGTGTTTGATGATGCTCCTAACCCATTGTTAATACATATACAATATCAGATTTATTCGCCTTAAATATTTTGAGATACAGAGGCAAATGTGGAGGACGAAAGGATTTCCATAAGTGCTCATTTTTCTCAAAAACGTCACATTCTATCATGTTAAAAGCGAGGATCCTCTGGATTACGCCACAAAATGTGTAACAATGCGTGCGCGAGCTTTTTGCGACACGTCTTTGAACTCTTTAAAATTTACATCTTTCGGGAGCATGGGGACGCTTCGTTCCAAGTGGGCCATAGCAGCCACATACTGCAGCCCAATGCGCTCTATATCTTCCTTTTTGACAAAGGCATATTGTATTAGAATTTGATTTGGTCTCCTCCTTTAAATGACCTGGACCTGGCGACCTGGAAAGCCACTTGACGAAGCCTATGCGAAGACTTACCGATTGTTAACGCAATGAAACGAAGTACAATGAATGACACACGAAACTTTTATTCGCCGCAAAGGACAGGTATCGATCGAACTGAATTCAACAATGTTTTTCCAATAATTGAAAACATTCTGTAAAAAAAACACGGTCCTTTATGTAATGACTGATTGGCAACAATTTAATGCAAAAATTATATATATATATTTAATATAACTTTTTTGTTAACATTTTTGTTTTTAGTGCAATTGTTTTTTGTTCCTTTCTACCAATTCTTGAGAATGAAATAAATGTCTTTCCGAATCTTGTTGGAAAAAAGCATATAAAACATTTTCTTAGACCTCTCAATATTATACTTATACAAAGGAAATTTTGGTTGATTTCACAAAAGGTATGCAAAAACTTAAACGACAAACTAGGCCTTTTACTGCTATCTTTGTAATCTGGCATTGAAGTTGGGTATACTTTTTTTGTGGACGCCCTATAGAGAAAAGTATATATATTTCATATTATAATGTTACCATCCAAGAGATGACTATTAAATTGACGATGTGTAAAATTTTCAGAAATTTTTGATGACTGGTTTAAGAGAAACGAGTGTTCAAAAAGTTCACCATATCGATACCATAACTTTTTGAACATGTTCAAAATTTTCCAACGAATAAGGCCAATTCCAACGAATGTAAACGATCACAAACGTATCCATACGAACAACACCATCTATATGCGACGTATTGTCACGAACATATACTAATGGGAACGATTTGGACTAATTTGCTATTCGCCATCATACGCAAGTTGACGTAAGGGGGTTTTCGCTCATAAGTGAGGGGACTTAAAGGTTACAAGCAGATAGGTACACACGGAATTTTTTGGTACAATGCGCGTCGTTATAATGGGTTTCGGTATAATGCGCGGACCCCATTTGCACCACCCACCCCAAAACCGAGTAACCAGAGTATAGCAACCATATTTTTCATCCAAGTTGAGAACAGTCAACCCAATTTGGAATTCTGTTTTGAGACTATGTAACACCTCCTGTGAAAAAGTGAATGGAAATGGCACAAAGCTCGCAATTTTCTCAGAACTCAGATCATTGATCAACCTGGCATACAGAACCAATTAGAGAGACTTACACTTCTATTCAATGTTTTTCCAACATGGGTACAGTCAGCACAATACCCCCCCCCCCCCTTAGATGATTTCTGAAGAGAAAATTTCTGGACATAGAAGTACATAAGTGCATACTAAACCAGCATGAGCTACTAGAGTATAGGGGAATGGCGATTACAAATACGCATCTATGAATTGAAAGTGAAAAGTTTTGCGACCAAACCTCCATTTTATTGATTCAGAATAAAATAGGACTTTTCAGTAATAATACAGCGCAATTCATGAATTACCCCCCGCATATGGCATTTGTTTTTGCTTCTTTATTCATTAAATCATTAAATTCAAATACATTCGATATATGGAATATTAATATTCGCTAAATCAATTTTCCATTCGGTAAAAACGTTTATATATTTGTTATTTGCACCTTTTGAGGTGGACCCCGGCTATGGCACTAATGGTTGAGAAATAGGGATCGAAACCAGCCATAGTTTTCTCCTGATGACCATTGTGAATTATTGTGTTTTATGGATTATGGCGACAGCTTTTGTGAATGGATGTTAACCCTTTAAAACGCCTATGGACTTGGAGACAGGATTTTATCTATCTCACATCATTTGAGACTGAATGCTCTATCTTGTATGAGTACTTATATCTACAACTATTTTTGATGTTATGAGTATTGGCTAATTATATCAATTTCGAATGGTGGGGGAAAGGGGGTATTAGACATTGTTTCTTTTCACGTTAGATCATGGTTTTGGGATATATGGGGTTTGTTTTTCTTCACTGGTATGCACTTAGAGTTTGCTTTTTCTTGCTAAGTTCCATTACAACTTTTGGTCCTTTCACCTTGGCACTTGTGCTTAGATATTTACAGCAAATTAAATTTTCAAAATAGCCAATGGATTAAATCACTTAATACCATGTGCATTAATCACATATTTTATTCGCTAAATGATATGTTTTTTGCGTAAATTGTTATCATGGTATTCCTTAAGAGTAACACATTATATGCACAATATTGACTTACTATTTAAACGCTACCGAAATAAGTTTTGTCTGTATTTACCAAACGGTTTATTTTTCTATAACATAGTTAATGCATTTTACCGAAAGCTAATTTGCTATTTACCGCTCGGCTATTCTACACCGTTCAAATATATCGCGTAACTGAAAGTCTCGTAAAGTATCGAAAGATAACGAAATTTATCGAATGTGGCATTCGGTATTTACCGAATATAAATAATCTAAATACAGAATGTACAAATAATTAATTGAGTTATACTTGCGTTAAAAACAAATTGATTCGCTGCATCGCACAAATACATGTTTAAATATCAAATGTAAATGCCAACACTAATTAACAAGTGTATTAATTATTTAGCGAATAAAAATTGTATAGATTATTATTTTCGATAAAATAAAAAACATTCGATAGATTGGGTAAAGGTTTGGTAAATTGTTTGTTTTATTTGGTATGTATGGAATATTTAATGTACCGAATAAAGAAGCAGTTTAAACACCATACCCGCATTCTTGTTTATATTCGGTAAAGCATGAAGAATGTTGAAAAAGTCGTCGTAACTTTTATGATAAGACGGCAATAATTATTTTAGTCAAAACACAGGTGTATAGCTACACAGGTGCTTCGTTTCACACGATATCATATATTCGTCACCGGATGGCAAACATTTGTTCGTGCCTAATTTGAAGTATAGCTGAGATAAACAGTGATAAAATAAATATTTATTATTTTTTGACTGTCAACCACTTCTTGTTTTAGAATCTAAGTATATATCAATCAAGTTTAAGTGACGTTTAGTTTCGTTTTGTTATCAAATTAATATCTCTTAGAACTGGATGAAACCTGCCATGACATATTATCTATAACGTAAATGCACTTCAAATGCACGTCAAATTGTGTTGTTTTTCTTTTAGTGTTATCAGAAAATATAATGAAATGTAGTAGATCATATTTAGGATGAGAGTTACAAACAAGGCATCAACATGACAAAATGTCACCACCTAGTTGCTCACAATATCATGATCTTTTTTTTACCTTGAGAAGGTCATTAAAGCTCAAATTTAAAATCTATAGTCACATTTGAACTTTTGAGAACTAGTAGATGATTTTGAAGCAAGTTATAAAATACTTTTTTGACCTTGAGAAGGTCATTGAAGGTCAAAGCTTTTTTGACCTTAAGAAGGACATTGAAGGTAAAATCTCAAATCTGTAGTCAGATTTGAACTTTGGAGATCTTGTACTTGATTTTGAAAAGAAGTTAGGTCAATTTGAAGCAAGATGAAAAAAGACCTTTTTTGACCTTAAGAAGGTCATTGAAGGTCAAATCTCAAATCTAAAGTCAGATTTGAATTTCTGAGAACTTGTAGATGATTTTGAAAAAATGGTCAATTTGAAGCAAGTTGAAAAACTATTTTTTTTACCTTGAGAAGGTCATTGAAGGTCAAAGCTTTTTTTACCTGAGAAGGTCATTGAAGGTCAAATCTCAAATCTATTGTCAGATTAAAGTTTTTTAGCACTTGTAGATGATTTTGAAAACATGGCCTTGATTTGTAGATGATTGGAAGTTGTAAGAATTTGTTACAGACGCCGATCGCCAACCACCAACCAACCGCCGCCCGCCGATCGCCATCATAAAAAAATGGAGACCATATCAATATGTCACCACTTTTTGGTGGGGACATAATAATTTCAATTACGCACTATGTATGTAAGATTCCGAAGATAAATGCACAAAGCATGACTACTTACTGTTTTTTTTTATTTAAGCGAATTTTCCTTTGAACATTAATAGCCAATTTTAACATAGCGCGATAGGCAATTAAGTACTCAGTTGACATTTTTTGCTTCCAATGTGCGACATTCCGAGACATATTAGCTCCTAACGGTCTCTGGTGGCAATCTCCAGATATTTGCAGATAAATTCTAGGCAAAGTTAGTTTTGAGGAGGTTATCTTAGGAGCCATATAGGAAAGTATTTATCTTACATGACTTTAAAATGAAGTAAAAGGTAATCTATGGACAATGTTTCTGTAAATTGGTTGATAAATGGTTTAGTGAGATCACATCTTAACAGAAAATGTTTTAGTGTTCCAGACTCTTTCACAGGCACGGTAATTTTCAGAGAAACAGTTGCTATAATATTATTCTTAGAGTCGAAATTTCGAATTTTTGATTAAAAACCTTCAAGGGTTACATATTGTTTAGTATCAGCAAAGATGTTCCATTCTGCTATACACTCAAATACACAGGATCTAGACAATGTAGTGCGACGTGCCTTTAGTAGTTTGAAGTCGAAACGGTTCCTGAGATCTACGATGGACAGTAGATAGATCCTGCGACGATAATGCCTGCTTTGTATTGTAAATTATCAAGAAGTTTGAGCTTGGTCATACTGACACACCTATAAATAATATCACATAAGTCCAGGTGGGTGCGGTCGAATAAAAGCTTCAAACGGTGTAACTTTATTTTATCAACATAGTTTATAACGACAATGAATCACATGTATTTATTACCCGTCACCTCATTATTTCATGTGAAAGTGCTCAACGGTTGCCCATATGGGCAAATTTAAGATAATTGATATTTTCAAGTATATTCAAATTCTGTTATTCTACCAAAGCCTGCGCCATGTGTGTTAGTACCAACGACATTTAATGTGTGCTATTTTAATGTCAACACAACCGGTTATCATGACCATGCGGTATATCCTGAAAATATTGCTTATCAATTTTAAAAAACACTTTTAACGACAATTTTTTGACAAAAATCAGTTTGTGAGTCTCAACTCAGACAACATAACAAGTAATGTATCTCATATCCCGGGTCTAATACCTCCCTCAAATATTATTCTAAGAAGGTAAAACGGCTCAGAATCCTTCGTCCACAAACTAATACGATAAGACCCAGACATATGTGAATTGATGCTGAATAAAGTCATCTTTCAGAAAAAATATGTCTAACAAGTGGCCCTCTGACTTCACAAAGTGCTTGCTGGAGACTCGCCTAAAGTTTAGAACCAGGTGCGTGTGATACTAGAGATCAGGGAGATGTTAAAGGAAAATGCAATATATTTAACATTTTCGGACTACAAAAATCACTTTTTTAAATTTTGAACAGTTTCGTATTCTTGATCATCTTTTATCAAAATAATAATTAGAGTTTAGAGTGACAAGGCATAAAACATGATATATTTTATATATATATTTTTTTTATTCTCTTATTTTATACTCTTTGTTCGAGTTTAATTATTCCATATCCAAGTTGAATAAGCAATTTTGTTTGGATTGCCATACAGTATTTAATAATTATAACATGCATTTCTAGCTTTAAAGGATGATTAAATTACAAATAATGATCAATGCCACATGACAGAC
>CAIIXF020000376.1:0-18000 GCA_903813345.2 Owenia fusiformis | reverse complement strand
TTTCTAATGTTCCAATAGATTCATCCTAATGGTATCATCTGATGAACTTAATACAATACTATTTGGCAGCGTTAATTCCGTTATAATTTGTTGACAAATGGAGCACAAAATAAAATGGTCTGCCATTTTGGAAGACCCCTTTGTTGCTGTCATATTCAGCTCTGGACTTCATCCCGGGGACTTCATGTCAAAAGGGGGGGGGTAAGGGTAACCCCAACATTGAATAAATTCAAAGTTCTCCCTCCCCTCTATTTCATTGATGATAGAACAGTTTACGATAAAAGGCCGAACGCAGAAAACATTGAAATTACGAACGAGATGCGTTCCGGGTATTTCTCTCGGCCTTGGAATCAATCCAGAATAGACCATCCATAGGCGACACGCAACGACATCTAATTTTCGTCGAGTGAATCATTTCCGAAAATAATCAATTTTAAGAGAAAATTGCACAAAATGGATTTGCGAGACGACCTCTATCTAACGCAAGTAAAATTCTACTAAAGAGATCGCTCAAAAATATTGAAAAAATGAAACCATTTTTCTCATCAATTTTAAAACATACTTCTCATGGATCGAATCACGATTTCTTTACAGAAAATAAGACTTTGCTTTATTATGTGACTACGATATATGTTATTTTGCTGCTTAAAAAACGTTAAGTCATTCTATTTACGCACTAAGAAACGGTACAAAATATAAGATGGAATTTCATCGCTTCGCCAAAAAAGTTCTACTTAATGCGTTTTTCATAATTCAAAAATAATATTTTAGAATATAAAAATTCATCACACCTCCGATATTGTCTGAAAATTCCATAATGATCGTGTAGAAAATAAAAAAGTTGCACTCGTCTAGAAAGCTCTCTCTATCGAGCCTCTTCTTTTCAGTTAGATTTAAACCTTTTTTATATGGAACAAGTGTTGTGTTATTTGAAATATTTTGCTGACTGGTAACACACAAACAGTAAGTATTATGATGCCAGAGTATTGTATGGTCGGGGTTTGCAGGTCAATTTGAGGAAGCATTGTGGAAGAAGGGGTTGGTGAGAGAAGGAAACACCCTACTCCATATAAGTCAATGGTATGAAAATGTTAGGACGTCTAATACGAGGGGTGATCAATAAGTAATGGACGTTTTTTTACACAGATACTTTTTATTGACCAATTCCTTTGATTTTCCTACCAGTGATACATCATTCAATTATCTATCAATTCTGAAGATTTGAAGACAAAATATATAATATATGTTGATATATCCTTATTTCCGTGATGGAGGTACAGGTACCCCGGGACCGACATTTACGTCACATATTCAGTTTTTAGCCAGTTTGGTAAATTTACGTTAGATTTGACCTTTTTATATGCAAGAAGTGTTGTATTGTTTGAAATTTTTTGCTGACTGGTAACACATACACAGAAAGTATTGTAATGTCAGAGTGTTGTATGGAAGGGGTTTGCAGGTCAATTTGAGAAAGCATTGTGGAAGAAAGAGGTGAGGAGAGAGGGGAACACCCTACTCCATATGGACAATGCACCTGCCCACAGATCTCAAAATGTTCAGAAAACAATATCCCTGGACCTCAAAATTGAGCCCTTGGCCAATGCACTATATTGTCCACATCTGCTCACACGTGACTTGTTTATTTCTACACTACTTATTTCGATAGAGAAAGGACTCAGGTTTATTATCATTGATTAAATAAAACAACCCATGCAACTGTATCTTGCTTCCATGTCAGAGAATAGATTCAGCCTTGTCTCACAATCTTGAGTTAAGAGGATGAGGAATCCTGTACATGTAGCAGTTGATGGAATTGTTTAGAGGGCCCTGTGGAATGAATGTGGCATGAATACCACATAGTGATGATAAAATATTCAAAATCAACTATGGCATTACAAAATGGGGTAATTCATGACCATAATGGTTTGTTTTGTTCAGCCTGCATTCAACTGCATTGCATGTTAAACAAACTAAAATAGCTTCAGAATATGTGACGTAAATGTCGGTCCCGGGGTACCCGTACCTCCTGCACGGAAATGAGGATATATCAACATATATTATACATTTTGTCTTCAAATCTTCAGAGTTGATAGATAATTGAATGATGTATCACTGGTAAGAAAATCGAAGGGATTGGTCTATAAAAAGCATCTGTGTAAAAAAGCGTCCATTACTTATTCATCACCCCTCGTAAAGGAGTTGGTAGCACACTATAGCGCAGCGATATTTGACCTAACATTAACATACCTACATGTGTCCCCTAATAATTTTTATTATAACTGTTCAATATACGTCCGGCTTTTAGGCTGAATTATGCCTGCCATTAACAGAGGTCAAAAAATCATCAAAAAATAAAATCCCAATTTTTCACAATTTGGAGTACACAATGCAACAGAAAATAATACAAAATTATTTTAACTATACGATTTAGGTTTCTAAGCTATAAGTTTGAGGTTATTTTTCTTATCAATACCAAAAATATGTAATCAGTATTGCTATAAAAAATTATTTACAGAAACTTAAGGATAGGCATATTTTACCATTTAAATACTGAAGCTAAACTGGACCTCAGTTTTTTTATCAGATCTTTGAATATCAATGGTCTATTGTTCATGTGTCCGAGTTTTACCATTTTTCCTAGAAAATGTTTCATTTATGTGATCAACAAGAACACATTCATTATGTTCACTAAAATTGTTACAATCTTGGATAACTGTTTAACCAATGTCTAGTACAGTTTATACCAGTATCTAGTCACTATAATATTATGTATCTATTGATTATTTATTAAACACATTTTATGCATCCACCTTTCACCTTCTCTACAGCGCGCAAGAAGACATGGGCGGAATTGGTCAATGGCGCGATCCAGCAATTCTTGTGGTAGTTCTCTCCACTTTTCCTGCAGAACTTATTTTAGTTTAACAATAGTTCGTGGGGGATTATCATTAACTGCATTAAGCTGCTCCAGGTGCCCCCAATTGTTATAGTCACAGGAGTTGGCATCTGGGGTATTTGGCAGCCATTCATCAGGACTAATGAATCAAGGCTTGTTCTCCTCCAGATTTTCCAAAATGACTTTTGCACGATGGCTGGGAGCGATAGGGAAGGTGAAAGGGGGATGCATAGAACATTATAGATAATTAATAAATACAATATAACACAAGAACACAAATGTGTACAAAATGTCCCCACCAAGTGGTGATCCCGTGAAATGGTTATCCTGAAAATGAGTAGACAAGACTTTACCAACACAATTTGAGGACGGAAAATCCAAAGTGGCCACCTTAAAATTTACCCAGAATGCCAAAAATTTAGTCAGTTCTAGATTTTCATACTAAGAACCACCCCTGAAAATTTGAAATTGATCCGTCACACAGTTAACCAGAAAAACATGTAAACAAGACTTTACAGACAAGATTTCAGGATGGAAAATCCAAAATGGCTGCCTTGACATTTACCAAGAATGTCAAAAAACTAATCTGTTTGTAGATTTTCATACTAAGAATCATCCCTGAAAATATGAAATTGATCTAGCAAACGGTTCACCTGAAAACGGGTAGACAAGACTTTACAGACAAGATTTTAGGACAGAAAATCCAAAATGGCTGCCTTAACATTTACGCAGAATGCAAAAAAAAATAATCACATGTAGATTTTCATACAAAGAATCATCCCTGAAAATTTGAAATTGATCTATCAAACCGTTCACCTAAAAACGCGTAGACAAGACTTTACAGGCAAGATTTTAAGACGGAAAATCCAAAATGGCTGCCTTGACATTTACCCAGAATGCAAAAAAACTAATCAGTTCTAGATTTTCATACTAAGAATCATTCCTGAAAATTTGAAATTGATCTACCAAACAGTTCTACTGAAAACGAGTAGACAAGACTTTACAGACAAGATTTTAGGACGGAAAATCCAAAATGGCTGCCTTGACATTTACCCAGAATGCCAAAAAACTAATGAGATCTAGATTTTTATACTAAGAATCATCCCTGAAAATTTGAAATTGATCCACCAGACGGTTCACCTGAAAACGCGCAGACAAGACTTCACAGACAAGATTTTAGGACCGAAAAATCCAAAATGGCCGACAATAAAAAAGTCCTTATGAGTTTTTGCTGATTTCTTTTTACAAAATTATCACATATAACTACTGTTAACAATAAAGTAGGCTTTTACAGCAAAGTACATCTGAAATTATTTATAAAGCTACTAAATAGTTAAAGTATGAAAACTCAAAAACACCATTCAATATGATACAAAGTATTATCGCGCGCTAACTTTTCTTAAGACATTCAAAATGGCTGACATGACTGAGCTAGCAGGTCCAAAACCTAATCAGATCTAGAATGAAGTGAGCTGAACAAGATGTTAAAGTTTTAAAAGCAACTGTGAAGCAGTTTTTCTTAAAGTTTGCAGACAAGGATTTTAGCATTTGACTTCAAAATGGCCGACAGGAAGTAGGTTTCGAATTAAATTTTTTTCATCCACATCTATAGGCACTCATAAGTTATTCCTGAAAATTAGATGGTGATACCTGTAGCGGTTTTGGAGAAAACTGCCGGACGTACGGACGGACAGACAGACAACCAGACAGACAGACAGACGGACGGACGGACGCGCCTAGGACGACAATATGGCCCCACACTATGTGGTGGGGACATAATAATGCCATAGTGACTAGATACTGATATAAACTATACATTGAGGTAGACATTGTTTAAACAGTTTTCCAAGATTTAGTGAACATTATGAATGTGTTATAGTTGATTACATAAAATCATAGAAAGTCACATTTTCTAGGAAAAATGGTAAATCTCGGACACATGAACAATTGACCATTGATATTCAAAGATCTGACAAAAACATTTGAAGCCAGTTTTAGCTTTAGTATTTGACTGGTAAAATATGCCTATCCTTAAGTTTCTGTAAATATTTTTTTTATGGCAATACCTAGCCTTGCCCCAAGTCGGTATTTTTTACTTTATCTGATCTTGAATTATTACCGCCTTGTGTAATCCGATACATCTCCACTGTTATTATGATAAATTATGCACCAACTTGTACGCGTGCCCTATAGCATTAGCCAATAGCGGTAGTCATACACAAAAATCAATAAATAAATCCACGTGTTCGCCATGCGGTTGTGAAGTTATATGCGGCATGCTTGCAGTCTGCAAATCCAGGTATCTCCCTTACAATTAAAACGCATTCACCAGAAACATAATAACTTTTCATTATCCTTTTTACAGCATAACTATAAGTGTTTATATGTGAACTGATCAGTCATCAACTTTCTGATATTAAATCGGTTCACTACATTCAAATTACTTTCAATTATATTTGGCAAATAAAACGTTTATCGATTTTGCGAGGGTCATTTTCAGTTTTGCTAGCTGATGAAAGTAAAGCGAGGTAGGACTTCCCACAATGCCACTATCAAAGGTTCCGATACTAACTTGCTGATTGGAGCAAAATCAACAACTGTATTACCTCGTGTGTTTGTAACCTAAATTTAGACATTGAAAGATCGCGTGCTATTGGTCAAAATCACCGACATAAACAAACTGTCGGTAAAGCACGTGGCTTTCTCTTTGGTACAAGGCGGTCATAATAGAAAAAATAAGTAAAAGAGACCGACTTGGGGCAAGGCTAGGCAATACCCTAATGTTTTGATACTTTTCTAGCCTTTTAAAAAAGTTGCAAAATTTTTTGGCCCACTCTGTATATTAGAATAACAAATGTTTAAATTATGCTAGTTTTTCACATAAGGGGTCCCAATACGTTTTGAGATATGGACTTTTATTCAGCGGTGAAAATTATCAATAAAGGCGGGCCTATTGCTCCTCCTTGACTAATTGGGACTACAGCTAAAATTCTATTTCCTGTAGTTAGATATAGCTCAGTTGCTTATAAAATAACCATCAAGGCTTGATCAAATTCATGAATAATTGAGAAAAATCGTTATCATTATCTTCTTTAAATTTGATTGTATCCAGTAGTAAGGTCAAAAAACAAACAGCCATCAGAAATTTGTTGATAGCCACAAGTAACGTCGAGGAAGAATTTCAAGGCGTTCGATTGCATATGACTCTTATTGATTATTAGAGACGGAATATTTTGAGACGATTTGGACTTGCATTTTACTTGCCTTTGGGCTTATTTTCTGTACCATTTTACTTGTAATAAGCATAGATAATGCTTATCTCCGAGATGGTTAGGACTTGAATTTTACTTGCTTTAAGCGAATTTCTAGTAATTTACTTGCTTTAAGCACGGTTCATACTTAATTGAGATGGTTCGGACTTTGTAGTTTTATAATTTGTTTGTGGGAGAGTCACATTACCATAATTAGAGACGATCAGGGCTATTATGGAGATAATTTGAGTTTATGGAGACATTTAGTTTACATCTGAGCTTAAATATACACTCCCCTCCATAAGTTTGGCAACCTTTTTTCCCCCATTGAACTACGTGTTAAAGCCTCTTTACCTTTGAATATTTATTTACATAACCTGCGGTGAAAATACTTATGCTATTGATGGAAACGTAATTTGACTCTAATTCCGATACCTCCAAATTTTCTCAATTTTTTTCCTCAATTACAATAGGTCGAAAATTGATGATAAATTTGATGATTTTTTGAAAATCGACATTCCCATGTTAACCAACAGGAAATGGTAGGTTTGCCGCAAGTCATATAACAGAATATCCATCTATCCGAGTCCTTGCAAAAAATACGAGTTAGGCAGGCCATTGAATTTGCTAACTTTAATTAGCAAAAAATTGATATGTTTTTTCAGGTTCAACAAAGTTATAGGGCTTTAAAGTCAAAATTGTTTTTCAAAAAACATCTCCCATTGAAATAACACAGGAGGCGAAAAATTATTTTCAAAAAATGACTTTGAAGCGCTGTAACTTTAATATTCATCAAATAAACTAAACACTTAGTGTTCAAAAAAGTTAGACAATTCAATTTTCTATATAAAAATATTTTTTGCTAAATCTTTTACTGAAAAGATATCCTGATTTCTGATTTGCCCCGAACCCTCCATTTCCCATTGGATTACATGGTAATGACGATTTTCAAAAATTCATCAAATTTATCATCAATTTTCGACCTATTGTAATTGAGGAAAAAAAATTGAGAACATTTGGAGGTATTGGAAATAAAGCTAAGTTACGTTTCCATCAATATTATAAGTTATTTCATCGCCGGTTAAGTAAATAAAAATTCAAACGTAAAGAGGCTTTAACACGTAGTTCAATGGGGGAAAAATGTTGCCAAACTTATGGAGGGGAGTGTACGTATTTGTTATTTACTGTTGTCTATTTGTTGTTAATATATATGCTTAATGTTTATCCATTCTTGACCGTTTCTTATCAAGTGTACCTCCAGTAAACAACAACACAGGAGTTAAGTAGTTTCAAGACTGGCCGGAGTTCCGATAATGTTTTCTTTTATCCTTCATTGCTAGTTCTACTAGTGCAATAAATCAAATGATTGTGACATCTGCATGGTTTTTCAAAATGACTGATGTAGTCAGATATTTAAAAAAAATATTTATGCGTAATAAATATATTACAGTATTTTTTATCAGTACTTATTGAACCCCCTGTGTAACATAGTCCTTTTATTCATTGGTACAATCCACTGATATATCCAACAAGATAAAATTTGAATCCTCAAACAATATGGAGATTATGTTTCTCTGTCTATAGTATAACCAAAATACAGTCGTGGGTATGCCTTACAATTAAACGAATAAATGTTAACCTTTTTTAATCAGCTATTCATATGGCTTCTTTTAGGAAGCAAAGAGAAATGCTGATATTGAAAAACAGGTATTTATATTTTCTCACCATGGAATAGGCTGATAACGATAAAGTCAGACACCGATGTCACAAATGGCAGGCATAACTGTCGCTTCAACTAGATTTTCATGAACTGCATATTTAATAGTGCACTACCTCATCGGGCTCTACTCACGGTATAATCAGAATACTCAGGCGATAGCATCAGGTCCTACAAAATCGTAATCGTGGAAAATCGGGTCTTTCATTTTCAACGTTCACCGGTGATTTCAATAATATATTTCGTATGACTGTGACACAAATGTGATATATTTGCACCTTTTGTATCTTTGAATCAAAATGAGTAAAAGACAGCCATTGATCTTACTTATTTAAGATATAAAAGATCATTCACATATTTAGAAGTTGAATTTAGCGATATGATAGTAAATATTGCATTAAGTACTCATTATTTTGCAAACATGAGTGCATGGAACAACAACTATATCAGTTTCAAACAATGCTGTGTTTTATCTATTTCTCATATTGACAAATGCAATATATACAGGAGTTTATTAACCCCCCCTACATTTTCAGACATCTGTGGGTTTTTGCTCGACGGTAGGTTGTATATAGGTGGGTAGACCCCCCCCCCCGTGTTTCGTCTTCACTAAGAATCAACGAGTCGATTAGCATCGCCTGTAGGAGCTGACAATATTATTTCAAAAGACGGTATGAAATTGCCAAAATGTTTAAATAAGTCAGTTTGTCACTGTACATACAACAACTTCTGTTTGATATTTCTTTATACATGTTCTAAATAGTCTGCGAAAACATGAATGAATAAAATAGATCAAAATTAAAAGAACTGGAGAAAGTGCTTGTACTATTTCAATACTAGATTAGTAAGAATATACAGTTACGTAGAATTACTTCATGGTAAAATATTATACGTATTTCTTTTGGTAATTTAGTCAGTTGATTTCACAAAATTATGGATGTGCCAAGAGCGAGTTATGAGATTCCAATAATTGGCACAACGTGAGTCAAGACTTTTGGCATGGTCTTTGCACTGCGTTGCACGGCGTGTGTCAAGAAGGGCATAGAGGTGTAAAGAGTTAATTCATCCCGTGTCAAGAAGTAAAATAATTGCATTGTTCCCTATATGCACTCATGTTCTTTACAATAAAATTAATATGTAGACATATATTTAAATCTGTATTAGTAGTGTGAGCGTATATAGAGGAAACGCATTTTGTATTCATCCAGTGGTAGATTCAAGCGGGAATACCCCGGGAAGGGTATTCGTTTTGGTCCTGGTATTTATATGTATTTCACACGAAAATGGCAACGGTAATGGGCAACGTTACATGTGTACAATAATACAAAAGGGCTTATATATTGTCCTTTGTTTAAAATGGGTAAAACATGCCCCCCCCCTGTTGAATGACAGCCCACATACCTAGAATAACTTAAAAACTATAAATCGAGATATTTCAATTTTAATAGCAGCTAAGGTTATTATCTGGTTAAGAAGGTAGGGAGGGGAGGTATTTATTGAGAACCAATCTGATAATATAAGCAGCATTATACAATTGTGTATACAATTTTGAAGCAGGGAATTGCGAAAACAAGAAGGGGCTCCATTTCACTTTCATGTATTTGACATAGACAAACACTTTATCTTTTTATTAGATGTATTCTTGAATTTATAACATGGAACGTAGACTGTATACAATTATTATAATACATTATTGTGATTCTCATTAATGTCAGGCCCGTAGACAGAGGGAGCTTGGTTTACAGTAGCCCCTGACTAGACGAATTTCAAAAACATGCAGTTTTCACGATTCTGAGCACTTTTCGCATGCCTTTTTTTAAAAAAGGCTCCCCCTTGGCAAACACTGACCCCAACCCCTTGATAACAGGGTAGGCTTTAGGCCAGCATTAATATACATTTATATATTTCAATCAGTCATTTATATTAAAGCGTTAAGAAAACAAGGAAAGTGGTTGTTTAATTTAGTAGCTACTTTTTGCTTTCATCTAATGATGGTAGAGAACACAAAAAACGTTTGTCTCCATTGGTTATTAAAAGTATCAACACCAATATCCCGGGAGCTATGTGTAATTTCTTTATAAAATATTGTGGCCAAAGATATGAAGATTAGCCCGCAGGTTAGCCAGATTCAGATTTTTAGTGTTTTCTTATAACAAATTCCAACCCACACTCAATATCATGAAGCAACAATGCCTTGTTGATTATTTAACGTTGGGAATCATGTACATGCCAGAACATTTCTCCAAACTTAACTTGTTTCTTTTAAATTCTTTATTGCTTTAAGTCTGATTCTGGGAGGAAATACAACGTTGACGAGGACGGAGGTTGGTTCTCGGGGGTTGGTTCAAGCCTTAATGGGATTCAAAGCATCTGTTGAATACTAAAACTCTAAACCAAGCAGGCGATTTAAAGCAGTTGGCTAAATTATTAACGTCTTACATGAAACATCTGAAGCACCCAAGACTTCATAGAAACATTCATAATGTCGGCACGACACCAAAGGGCTTCAAATATGTCATACCTATATGGCTCATTCATAGGGCATCATACAAAGTGTTCATTTCAGTTTCACAAAGGTTGCACACTATGCATCTTTAAGTGGGTTTTAAATATTGGTTAAAGTAGGGCACAGGCCTAGGCACAGGCTTCCTTGGAGGGGCTTTACCAGGGGCTGAGGATTGTAGGTACCCTGAAAAAGCATTTGAGGGGGTAGGTACAATATGAGAGATAAATTGGAGTGAAACACCGGGGGGGGGGGGAACAATACGCCTTAAACGGGGAATGAGAGGTAGGAACCCTGTAGAATAATAGCTTTAATGGGGTGCTTGGGGAAGGTATTCTGCAAAATAGGGTTTTAACAGGGGTAGATGTGTAAAGGAGTGACAGGGAGAAGAAGGGGTAGGTACCCTGCTAAGGCAGAGCCTTAACCAGGGCCTTAACTGAGGTTGAGGAGGTAGGTGTATGTACTCTACTTAGTAGCGCCTACACAGGGTAATGGAGTACTATGTGTCATGTAAAAAGGAGCCTTAACATGGTGACCGTCGAGGGGGGAGGTGTCCTTTTAAAACAGGGCATAAACATGATATTGAGGGGATAGGTCCTATGTTTAAGAAGCGTTTAAATATAGGCATACGGGTTTCGATTTTGGAGAATAATACCAACGGGTAGGGGGCGGGGGTGGGAGGCTATGATCTCCAAAACGTACAATCAATTGCATGAAGAGCCAGAATGTTTCGGGTGAAGAGCCAAACTTCGAAACATAATTTACAAAATGCAAATGTCTTGTATATGAACAAGATGTCAACTACGGGAAATTCCCTGCACCTGCGATATGGTTTGTACATTTAGAATAAGATAAACCATGACCATGTATTCTATTCTGACAGAATTTGAATAAACTTAGTCCGTTTTTAATATAAGAGAAACACATTTTTATGAAAACACACTATGTTCATGTAATCATGTAAAATATAGCATTTACTTACTATATTTAAACGAATGGTAACGTAGATTAACGTCTTAGAACATCAGTTTCATGTGGCATTAAATCTGATCAAGAAGACACCACAATGAAAATACAATCATTACATATTGTGAATAATAATGGTGCTAAATGAACTTAGTATAGACCACTGGCACTGAATCAACAACTTTTGGTAAAGCTTGTTAAGAAACTGTATAGTCGTTATTAGATAACGAGAGAAAATATTGATCAAAGTCTATGTCAAACTTAAAATTCTTATAACAACTTTATCACTTGATTCAACATCTGTAGAGATGTCGCTAAAACAATACTGTCAACGTGAACTAGTAAATGTTGACAATAAAACGTATTTTCAAATCTTATCTGTCCAAAACCACACATCAGACGTCATTGTCTCTTGATTCAATTTTTGGAGGCAAAAGGTTCGGCATCAGTTCAGGTAATCTTGAACATCCTTGTATTCTCCCACTTGGAAATCAAATCCACTATTTGTCAAAGAACGTTTGCATATTCTACCCAGAGTGCATGTACTGGCTACCTAGAGTACATTCTGGTTAAGGCCACTGAAAATACCCCCGTCTGTTAATCATAAATGATGTTTGGTTGCACGCCATCCACATTAACTACCTTTCCAATCTACCAAGAACCATCATAGACTGCAGCAGTATAATTGTATCCATGCACATAACAGCTGCTTCATAATCATAGGGTTGGTCTGCGTCAGTGCTCTTACTCTGGGGTTCATTTTTGCACTTCAGGAGACAAAGCAGGGAAAAACGTTTTTAAGGTGGGGAGCTCTACTCTGGGTGTGTAAGGTAATGGTGTAACGAAAACATTTTGAAAAAAATTGATATACATGCACATGTTATTTTCTGTTGAAAATAAAGTAGGCTATGTTGGCATTTGTGCATTTCCTTGTTTTTCCAGGAAAACATTTTCACATTACACAACGAGAAACACTATATAATAAACTCCAATACGACGAGATAATATATTTGTTATCCAAATTGATTAATAACTAATAAGATCAGATACTGTTAAATATGATTCTGCCCGGGATTTGTTATTGTCGTATACAAACGTGGTATCCGATCTGCTTACTTATAGTATCCGTTGCGACCATTAACAATATTGTAAATGTCTAATTAGCTAAGTAAATAAACATGTCGTCACAGTCGCTGTTGGCTATGGAGAGTTATTAATAATTATCGATCATAAATGTTATCATACTTTTCTTGATTTAAATATCCAAATATTTACTATGTTTAAAAATGAAAATGTTTGATTTTTAAGTAACTGTTCGACCTTTTTTCTTATTATCAAGAACGCGCATGCAAGTTCGGCAATCCTTGTACATTGTGTGCACAGTATGCGCATTTTAATCGTTGTATATTTTTCTATATACTATAATACTATTCATTTTTTGAACAATTGAACCGAACATACTTTAAAATCATTAGCTTTAAATAGATTATATGTTACGAAATTAGCCTTAAAATAATAAAATTCGTGCGTTTGTAAATGCTCTCAATAAAGAAATTGACCAAAATACGCAAGTTTACTTTGAAGTTTCTTTTATCGTCTTTTGTCATTAAACTTTAATGTTCTATCGATAAAGCATACTTGGAAAAGCATACTTCATAACCGTGTGCAATATATGCATATTATAATATGTAACCTAAGATTCATTTTGGAAAACATTATAATATTATACTACAGAATAATTATACTTTTAATATTAGGAGGCTCTCATTTATTCTCGGACCAAAAGCTATTTTATACCCGAACATCTAATTCTCCAGCTGAATTTTTCAGGAATAAAAAGTCACAATGATCATGCTTTTAGTAAGATACGTAGCCTACTGCTTATCCTCGGCCCGTTCACTAATTAACCGTTTGTCATCAAATGACTACAAGAATCTGTTACGTATCGCAGCCAAGTCATTTTCATTTGAAATAAAGAAATTATTTATTTATTCTTCGATTTGAACGTGAAATTTTAAAGTATGACGTAAAATTACAGAAATGCGCCCCTCCCCTTCCCTTCCTGGCATGAACTATTTACATTATTAAACGGAAATAAATGCGTATTACGGGATTGAGACGTTTGATGACAGTGACTATTTCCCGTCACCTGCATTGATTGCATCATCATGGGAAAACGAGATTGAGTCTATATTGAACTAATTAATTAGAAATCGACAGATATTTTTGTCTACATGCTCATTTACCTCTAAGTGGTTAAAATATCAAAGAACTAGGACGTCGGGTTTTAGATAGGCTGTAATCATAAATGTATTGACTGCAGGGCCTTACCCGGGGGGGGGGGTCACCATTCTTAGCACTTTTCAAGTGATTGCGGGGCCAGATTTGTCAAATGTAAACCCCCTTGGAAAGTTTTGAAAAGTGATCCCTCTCCCATTGACAAAATGTGATTATGGTCCTGCACTTTTTACAAAGCTTTTAAAAACAGATCGTGTAGAATGTACACCCCCGTTGCTTGATATTTATAGCAAAAACATTGACATTTGAAAGTTTGTGACGCTGCGCTATTTTGAATAAATATTCTATCTAAGAAGCCTATCGGTTGAAAAAAATACCTAGAAGACTTAACATATTTCCCAATGTCATGCACCTATTAATTTAGCAATTGAATTATAATTATAAACTTTCTCTTGAAACAATAAATCTTCCAGATTTGTTGAATTTTTGGACAAAATCTGCTACCCCCCTCCCCCTCCGTTCATTACGTCCGATAATCGGGCGTGATGTTGATTTTTATAATATGTTATGTTATGTTATATTTATTTCCATATTATAATTCTTACAATTGAATAACAATATATCTCTCTAAAATTAAATTTGAAATAAACCGAAGAATAATCAGCAAGTCTGATTGAAAATACACATCCTGTAAAAGAGAGAAGAATTTAATCCGTCTGAATCTGATTGCAAAATTGAAATCTTCATTAGGAAATTAATCCCTGCTATTTAACTTGCACATAATCTAAAAGCTTATAGTCAAAAACCGGGGTCAAAAAGCTTATCATAATAATAATAACTAGACTTTGGAACGAAGTTCAATTTCAGACTCCAGATTTAGACCAATTTTAGCCGAGTCATCCAAAATAAGCTGAGTCATCCAGAAAAAGATGGATGAATAAAATAGGAAGGTAGGATAGGATAGAATAGGAAGGAACGACAGGATAGAATAAGAAAGAAGGATAGGATAGAACAGAATAGGAAGAAAGGATATGATAGGAGAGGATAGAACGGAAAAGATAGGAAGGAAGGATAGATAGGAAGGATAGGATAGGATAAGATCAGATAGGAAGGATGGATAAATTTTTCAATATTTTTGACTTCTCTACTCTTGACTTTCTATCAGGATACCATCAGATCGATTTTCCGAAATTTCAAAACGCCATAACTTCCGAACGGGTAGTAGGATCGACATTTGATTGAAAGATTCGGATTCCTGACAAAATTCTACCCCTAATTCATAGTTCATATGTTAAATTTGGCGAATTTTTATTTTGACCTACTTTTCGGACACGCCATAACTTCGGAACCGGAAGTCGGATTGAAATTTGGTTTGCAGATTCGGATTTCTGATAAATTTCTATATTTAATTCATAACGCAAACGTCAAATTTGGAGAACTTTTTATTTTGACCTACTTTTCGGACACCATATCTCAAAAGTGGGTCAAAATACTTTCTGACGGCAAAAGGCTTACGCTATTAGCACACTCTTGGCTACATGTATACACAATTTCGAAGAATATAATTTAAGTGTAGTGTCAGAATCACAAAAATAAGAAAAAACTTTCAATTTGACCTAGATTTTGACCTAGGCATTTTGGTGTCCAAATTTTGAAGCTATGTAGCTTTTGAGGTCCCCTTCTTTTAAAGGCTTTGATTATAAGAAGCTGAACTCAGTCTACATTTCTTATTCTTCACTTCAAAAAAATCTTTCTTCCCATTGACTTAACATGGGCACCAAATTTAGCGATTTTGAGCTTTCAAAACGCCATAACTTTTGAACCTGAAGTCGGATCGAATTTTGGTTTGCAGATTCAGATTTCTGACAAAATTATACCCCTAATTCATAACTCATACCCTGGATTTCAAGAACTTTTGTTTTGACCTACTTTCTGTACGCCATATTTCAAAATCGGTAAGAGTATTAAAAAAACAGTGACACTTATGAAAGGGCTTTTTCTAAGCTACATGATGAAAAAAAGACGAAGACGTTTCGATAAATAACGACGAAGATAATTGATAGAATGTTGAAAATGTAAGATTTGACCTAGTTCTTGACCTTTGACCTAGATAAAAAATTGACCCAATTTCCGAGAAACTAGATACTAGACCTAAATTGACCATATACAGGACTTGAATCAATGTCTTCTAGTTAAGGAGAAAACGTTGGTAGAAGACTAACAATTTTTTTTACTTTTGACATTCTATGAGGGTACCATCAGATCGATTTTTCTCGAACATTTAAAACGTCATAACTCCTGAACCGGAAGTCGAATTTCAATTCTGTTTTCAGATTCGGAATCCTGAGAAAATTTCCTATAAGCCACATATCCTGGACTTTGTATTCGGAGAATTTTGGACCTCGTTTTCGGACACTAATATCTCGAAATCGGTTTGAGATATCAAAAAACTAAATCGACCCTAGCTTTCCTACTTTTTTTATAAGGAACACAATGAAAAACCTGGATCGAAAATTTTGAAGGATGACTGAGAAAATTGAAAAAAGTGACAAAGTACTGGATTTGACCTAGTTCTTGACCTTTGACCTAGATAAAAAATTGAACCAATTTCCGAGAAACTAGATACTGGACCTAAATTGACCATATACAGGTCTTGACTCAATGTCTTCTGGTTACTGAGAAAACGTGGGTAGAAGAATAAAAAGAACTAGATTTGTAAATTGAACAAAGTTCAATTTAAGACTCCAGATTGATTTACTTGAGTAAAGAGCTAGGAGTAGGAAGCTGAGTAAGTAGATGATTAAGTAATTGAGTAAGTAGCTGAGTAGGTAGCTGAGTAAGCAGCTGAGCAGGTAGCTGAGTAAGTAGCTGAGTAGGTAGCTGAGTAAGTAGCTGAGTAGGTAGCTGAGTAGGTAGCTAAGTAGGTAGCCGAGGAGGTAAGTAGGTAGGCAAGTAGGTAGGTAAGTAGGAATTTTTGACCGGAAGTCGGATTGAAATTTGGTTTGCAGATTTGGATTCCTGAGAAAATTCTACCCTTAATTCATAACTCATTTTATTTTGACCTACTTTTCGGACACCATATCTCAAAAGTGGGTCAAAATACTTGCAGATTCGGATTCCTGAGAAAATTCTACTCTTAATTCATAACTCATATGTAAAATTTGGAGAATTTTTTATTTTGACCTACTTTTCGGACTCCATATCTCAAAAGTGGGTCAAAATACTCTCTGACGGCAAAAGGCTAACACTATTAGCCCACTCTTTGCTACCTGTATACAAAATTTTGAAGCAAATCCTAAAAGTGTAGTGCCAGAATCGCAAAAATAAGGAAAAACTATGTATTTGACCTAGATTTTGACCTAGGCATTTTGGTGTCCAAATTTTAAAGCTAGATAGCCTTCGAGGTCCCCTTCTTTCATAGGCTTTCAGAATGTTAAGCTGTACTCAGTTTATATCTGTTTTTTTACACTTCAAAAAATCGTTTTTCTCATTAACATAACATGGGGCACCAAATTTAGCGATTTTTGAGCTTTCAAAACGCCATAACTTCCGAACGGAAAGTCGGATTGAAATTTGGTTTGCAGATTCGGATTTCCCGGAAAATTCTACTTATAATTCATAGCTCATATGTTAAATTTGGAGAACTTTTTATTTTGACCTACTTTTTGGACACCATATCTCAAAAGTGGGTCAAAATACTTTCTGACGGCAAAAGGCTAACACTATTAGCACACTCATTGCTACCTGTATACAAAATTTGGAAGTAAATTATTAAAGTGTAGTGTCAGAATCGTAAAAATAAGGAAAAACTATGAATTTGACCTAGATTTTGACCTAGGCAGTTTGGTGTCCACATTTTAAAGCTATGTAGCTTTTGGGGTCCCCTTCTTTTATAAGCATTCATTATGTTAAGCTGTACTCAGTCTATATCTTGTATTTTACACTTCGAAAAAGTCTTTTTTCCCATTGACTTAACATGGGCACCAAATTTAGCGATTTTTGAGTTTTCAAAACGCCATAACTTCCGAACCGGAAGTCGGATCGGAATTTGGTTTGCAGATTCGGATTCCTGAGAAAATTCTACACTTATTTCATAGCTCATATGTTAAATTTGGTTAACTTTTTAGTTTGACCTACTTTCCGGACGCCATATCTCAAAATCGGTAAGAGTAATCAAAAAACGGATGGCACACTCTCGATTTGTTTTTTTCTAAGCTACACAATGAGGTGTACATCCAGGTGTTTCGATAAATAATGACGAAGATAATTGACAGAATGTTAAAAATGTAAGATTTGACCTAGTTCTTAACCTTTGACCTAGATAAAAAGTTGACCTAATTTCCCAGAAACTAGGTCGATGAGCTATGTTAGTCATGTAAGTAGGTTAAAGTAAGCTCTTCTAGTTGCTGAGAAAACGTGTAAAGAAAGA
>CAIIXF020000375.1:0-18000 GCA_903813345.2 Owenia fusiformis | reverse complement strand
TAAAATTTTGAAGAAAATTATTAAAGTGTAGTGTCAGAATCATAAAAATAAGGAAAAACTATGAATTTGACCTAGATTTTGACCTAGGCATTTTTGTGTCCAAATTTTGAAGCTATGTAGCTTTTGAGGTCCCCTTCTTTCACAAAAGTTCATTATGTTGAGCTGTACCCAGTCTATATCTTGTACTTTACACTTCGAAAAAGTCTTTTTTCCCATTGACTTAACATGGGGCACCAAATTTAGCGATTTTTGAGATTTCAAAACGCCATAACATCCGAACCGGCAGTCGGATCGAAATTTGGTTTGCAGATTCAGATTCCTCAGAAAATTCTACCCTTAATTCATAGCTCATACGTTAAATTTGGAGAAATTTTTATTTTGACCTACTTTTCGGACACCATATCTCAAAAGTGGGTCAAAATACTTTCTGACGGCAAAAGGCTAACACTATTAGCACACTCTTTGCTACCTGTATACAAAATTTTGAAGTAAATTATTAAAGTGTAGTGTCAGAATCGTTAAAATAAGGAAAAACTATGAATTTGACCTAGATTTTGACCTAGGCATTTTGGTGTCCAAATTTTGAAGCTATGTAGCTTTTTAGGTTCCCTTCTTTTATAAGCATTCATTATATTAAGCTGTACTCAGTCTATATCTTGTATTTTACACTTCGAAAAAGTCTTTTTTCCCATTGACTTAACATAGGCACCAAATTTAGCGATTTTTGAGCTTTCAAAACGCCATAACTTCCGAACCGAAAGTCGGATCGGAATTTGATTTGCAGATTCGGATTCCTGAGAAAATTCTACTCTTAATTCATAACTCATACGTTAAATTTGGAGAACTTTTTATTTTGACCTACTTTTCGGACACCATATCTCAAAAGTGGGTCAAAATACTTTCTGACGGCAAAAGGCTTACACTATTAGCACACTCTTTGCTATCTGTATACAAAATTTTGAAGCAGATTATTAAAGTGTAGTGTCAGAATCGTAAAAATAAGGAAAACTATAAATTTGACCTAGATTTTGACCTTTGACCTAGATAAAAATTTAACCTAATTTCCCAGAAACTAGATCTCATCTCCTTACTGACCCTGTAAGTAGATTTGAGTAAGGTCTTCTAGTTGCTGAGAAAACTGGTTCGGAAAGAATAATAATAACTAGACTTTGGAAATTGAACGAAGTTCAATTTCAGACTCCAGATCTAGACTTTTTTTTAGCCGAGTCATCCAGAATAAGCCGAGTCATCCAAAATAAGCTGAGTCATCCAGAAAAAGATGAATGGATAAAATAGGAAGGTAGGATAGGATAGAATAGGAAGGAACGATAGGATAGAATAAGAAAGAAGGATAGGATAGAACAGAATAGGAAGAAAGGATATGATAGGAGAGGATAGGAAGGATAGGAAGGAAATGATACGAAGGAAGGATAGATAGGAAGGATAGGATAGGATAGGGTAAGATCAAATAGGAAGGATGGATGAATTTTTCAATATTTTGTTCTCTACTCTTGACTTTCTATCAGGATACCATCAGATCGATTTTCCGAAATTTCAAAACGCCATAACTTCCGAATCAGGAGTCAAATCGAAATTTGATTTAAAGATTCGGATTCCTGACAAAATTCTACCCCTAATTCATAACTCATACGTTAAATTTGGCAAATTTTTATTTTGACCTACTTTTCGGACACGCCATAACTTCTGAACCGGAAGTCGGATCGAAATTTGGTTTGTAGATTCGGATTCCTGATAAAATTCTATACTTACTTCATAACTCAAACGTTAAATTTGGAGAATTTTTTATTTTAACCTACTTTTTGGACACCATATCTCAAAAGTGGGGCAAAATACTTCCTGACGGCAAAAGGCTAACACTATTAGCACACTCTTGTCTACATGTATACAAAATTTCGAAGAATATAATTAATATGTAGTGTCAGAATCGCAAAAATAAGGAAAAACCTTGAATTTGACCTAGATTTTGACCTAGGCATTTTGGGGTCCAAATTTTGAAGCTAGATGGCTTTTGAGGTCCCATTTTTTTAAAAGCTATCATTATATTAAGCTGAACTCAGTCTATATTTCGTATTTTTCACTTCAAAAAAATATTTTTTCCCATTGACTTAACATGGGCACCAAATTTAGCGATTTTTGAGCTTTCAAAACGCCATAACTTCTGAACCGGAAGTCCAATCTAAATTTGGTTTTCAGATTCGGAATCCTGAGAAAATTTCCTATAAGACTAATATCCTGGACATTTGATTCGGAGAATCTTTTTTTGGACCTCGTCTTCGGACACTGATATCTCGAAATCGGTTCGAGATATCAAAAATCTAAATCATGTTTCTTTATACTACTTTTTTATGAGGAACACAATGAAAAAAACCCGGATCGAAAATATTGAAGGACGACTGAGAAAATCGAAAAAAGTGACAAAGTACTGGATTTGACCTAGTTCTTGACCTTTGACCTAGATAAAAATTTGACCCAATTTCCCACCAACTAGATACTGAACCTAAATATACTGTATTATGATCTTTACTGGATACCTTATAGTTATTGAAAAAACTCTTAAAGAAAAATAATAAGAAGAAGAAGAATACTGGCAAAAACAATAGACTCCAGATTGACATCTGGAGTCTAATAACTAGATTTGTGAAATTGAACAAGTTCAATTTAAGACTCCAGATTTATTTTACCTAGATAGATCAGTAAAGAGCTGAGTAAGTAACTGAGTAATTAGCTGAGTAAGTACCTTAGTAGTAGTTGAGTAAGTAGCTGAGTAAGTAACTGAGTAAAAAGCTGAGTAGGTAGCTGAGTAAGTAGCTGAGTAAGTACCTGAGTTAGTAGCTGAGTAAGTTGCTAAGTAAGTAATAACTAATTAAGTAATTGAGTAAGTAGTCAAATAAGTAGCTGAGTAGGTAGAGAGGTAAAGTAGGGTATGCAGGAATTTTTGAAAGTATATTTGATCAATCTGCATCGTGAATACTGGCAAGTGCGAATTTCAAACTTCAAAATGGCGTAGAATCTAAACCGGGGGTCGGATTGCAATTTTTGCTACAAGTATACAAAATTTCGGAGAATATCATTGAAGTGTAGTGTCAGAATCGCAAAATAAGAAAAAACTATGAATTTTAGGTATTTTGGTGTCCAAACTTTGAAGGAAAGTAGCTTTTGAGGTCCCCTTCTTCTATGGGCTTTCATTATGTTTAGCTGTACTCATTCTATATCTCGTATTTTTACACTTCAAAAAATTATTCGGTCCCATTGATTTAACATGGGGCACCAAATTTAGCGATTTTTGAGATCTCAAAACGCCATAACTTCAGAACAAGTAGTCGGATCGAAATTTGGTTTGCAGATCTAGATTTCTGAGAAAATTCTACCCTTAATTCATAACTCATACGTTAATTTTGGAAAACTTTTTACTTTGGCCTACTTTTTGGACACCATATCTCAAAAGTGGGTCAAAATACTTTCTGACGGCAAAACACTAACACTATTAGCATACTCTTTGCTACCTGTATACAAAATTTTAAAGCAAATCATTTAAATATAGTGTCAGAATCGCAAAAATAAGGGAAAACTATAAATTTGACCTAGATTTTGACCTAGGCATTTTGGTGTCCAAATTTTGGAGCTAAGTAGCCTTAGAGGTCCCCTTCTTTAATAGGCTTTCATTAAATTAAGCTGTACTCAGTCTATATCTTGTATTTTACACTTCAAAAAAATCTTTTTTCCCATTGCCATAACATAGGCACCAAATTTAGCGATTTTTGAGCTATCAAAACGACATAAATTCCAAACCAAAAGCCGGATTGAAATTTGGTTTGCAGATTTGGATTCCTGAGAAAATTCTACCCTTAATTCATAACTCATACGTTAAATTTGGAGAACTTTTTAGTTTGACCTACTTTTCGGACACCATATCTCAAAAGTGGGTCAAAATACTTCCTGACGGCAAAAGGCTAACACTATTAGCACACTCTTGGCTACATGTACACAAATTTTCGAAGAATATAATTAATCTGTAGTGTCAGAATCGCAAAAATAAGGAAAAACTTTGAATTTGACCTAGATTTTGACCTAGGCATTTTGGTGTCCAAATTTTTATGAAAAGAAGGTCTTGTGGTCCCTTTCTTTTATGGGCTTCCATTATGTTTAGCTGTGCTTAGTCTATATCTCGTATTTTACACTTCAAAAAAACATTTTTTCCCATTGAATTAACATGGGGCACCAAATTTAGCGATTTTTGAATTTTCAAAACGCCATAACTTCTGAACCGTTAGTCAGATCGAAATTTGGTTTTCATATTCGGAATCCTGAGAAAATTTCCCATAAGACTGATATCCTGGACATTGGATTCGGTGAAATTTTTTTTGGACCTCGTTTTCGGACACTGATATCTCGAAATCGGTTTGAGATACCAAAAAACTAAATCGACCCTAGGTTTTCTACTTTTTTATGAGGAACACAATGAAAAAAACCAGGATCAAAAATATTGAAGGACGACCGAGATAATGGGAAAAAGTGACAAAGTACTGGATTTGACCTAGTTCTTGACCTTTGACCTAGATAAAAATTTGACCTCATTTCCCAGAAAGCCAGATACATTCCCTAGTTAATCATGTAAGCAGCTTAAAGTAAGCTCTTCTAGTTGGTGAGAAATCTGGGAAGGAGGAAGAAGAATAATAACTAGATTTGTGAAATTGAACAAGTTCAATTTAAGACTCCAGATTTATTTGACCTAGATAGATCAGTAAAGAGCTGAGTAAGTAACTGAGTAATTAGCTGAGTAAGTACCTTAGTAGTAGTTGAGTAAGTCGCTGAGTAAGTAACTGGGTAAAAAGCTGAGTAGGTAGCTGAGTAAGTAGCTGAGCAAGTAGCTAAGTAAGTAATAACTAATTAAGTAATTGAGTAAGTGGTCAAATAAGTAGCTGAGTAGGTAGGGAGGTAAAGTAGGGTATGTAGGAATTTTTGAAAGTATATTTGATCAATCTGCATCGTGAATACTGGCAAGTGCGAATTTCAAACTTCAAAATGGCGTAGAATCTTAACCGGGGGTCGGATTGCAATTTTAATTTCAGATCCGGATTCCTGAGAAAATTCTACCCCTAATTCATAACTCATACGTTAAATTTGGAGAACTTTTTATTTTGACCTACATTTCGATTACCATATCTTAAAAGTGGGTCAAAAAACTTCTTGACGGCAAGAAGTTAACATTATTAGCACACTCTTTGCTACATGTATACAAAATTTCGAAGGATATCATTGAAGTGTAGTGTCCGAATTGCAAAAATAAGAAAAAACTATGAATTTGACCTAGATTTTGAGCTAGGTATTTTGGTGTCCAAATTTTGAAGGAAAGTAGCTTTTGAGGTCCCCTTCTTCTATGGGCTTTCATTATGTTTAGCTGTACTCATTCTATATCTTGTATTTTTACACTTCAAAAAATTATTCGGTCCCATTGATTTAACATGGGGCACCAAATTTAGCGATTTTTGAGCTTTCAAAACGTCATAACTTCTGAACAAGATGTTGAATCGAAATTTGGTTTGCAGATTCGGATTCCTGATAAAATTTTACCCCTAATTCATAACTCATACGTTAAATTTAGAATTTTTTTATTTTGACCTACTTTTTGGACACGCCATTACTTCCGAACCGGAAGTCGGATCGAAATATGGTTTGCAGATTCAGATTCCTGACACAATTTTACCCCTGATTCATAACTCATAAGTTAAATTTGAAGAATTTTTTATTTTGACCTACTTTTGGGACACCATATCTCAAAAGTGGGTCAAAATACTTCCTGACGGCAAAAGGCTAACACTATTAGCACACTCTTGGCTACATGTATACAAAATTTCGAAGAATATAATTAAAGTGTAGTGTCAGAATCGCAAAAATAAGGAAAAACTTTGAATTTGACCTAGATTTTGACCTTGGCATTTTTGTGTCCAAATTTTTAAGCTAGATGGCTTTTGAGGTCCCCTTCTTTTAAAAGCTTCCATTATATTTAGCTGAACTCAGTCTATATTTCGTATTTTTCACTTCAAAAAAATCTTTTTTCCCATTGACTTAACATGGGCACCAAATTTCGCGATTTTTGAGCTTTCAAAACGATATAACTTCCGAACCGGAAGTCGGATCGAAATTTGGTTTTCAGATTCGGAATCCTGAGAAAATTTCCTACAAGACTAGTAGCCTGGACATTGAATTGGGAGAACTTTTTTTTGGACCTCGTTTTCGGACACTGATATCTCGAAATCGGTTTGAGATATCAAAAAAATAAATCGACCTGTTTTCCCCTACTTTTTTATGAGGAACACAATGAAAAAAACCCGGATTGAAAATATTGAAGGACGACCGAGAAAATTGAAAAAAGTGACAAAGTACTGGATTTGACCTAGTTCTTGACCTTTGACCTAGATAAAAATTTGACCTAATTTCCCATCATCCCAGATACATTCCCTAGTTAATCATGTAAGCAGCTTAAAGTAAGCTCTTCTAGTTGGCGAGAAATCTGGGAAGGAGGAAGAGGAAGAAAGAATAATAATAACTAGATTTGTGAAATTGAACAAGTTCAATTTAAGACTCCAGATTTATTTGACCTAGATAGATCAGTAAAGAGCTGAGTAAGTTACTGAGTAATTAGCTGAGTAAGTACCTTAGTAGTAGTTGAGTAAGTAGCTGAGTAAGTAACTGAGTAAAAAGCTGAGTAGGTAGCTGAGTAAGTAGCTGAGTAAGTACCTGAGTTAGTAGCTGAGTAAGTTGCTAAGGAAGTAATAACTAATTAAGTAATTGAGTAAGTAGTCAAATAAGTAGCTGAGTAGGTAGAGAGGTAAAGTAGGGTATGCAGGAATTTTTGAAAGTATATTTGATCAATCTGCATCGTGAATACTGGCAAGTGCGAATTTCAAACTTCAAAATGGCGTAGAATCTAAACCGGTGGTCGGATTGCAATTTTAATTTCAGATCCAGATTCCTTAGGAAATTCTACCCCTAATTCATAACTCATACTTTAAAATTGGAGAACTTTTTATTTTGACCTACATTTCGGACACCATATCTCAAAAGTGGGTCAAAAAACTTATTGATGGCAAAATGTAAACATTATTAGCACACTCTTTGCTACAAGTTTACAAAATTTCGGAGAATATCATTGAAGTGTAGTGTCAGAATCGCAAAATAAAAAAAAATATGAATTTGACCTAGATTTTGAACTAGGTATTTTGGTGTCCAAACTTTGAAGGAAAGTAGCTTTTGAGGTCCCCTTCTTCTATGGGCTTTCATTATGTTTAGCTGTACTCATTCTATATCTCGTATTTTTATACTTCAAAAAATTATTCGGTCCCATTGATTTAACATGGGGCACCAAATTTAGCGATTTTTGAGATTTCAAAACGCCATAACTTCAAAACAAGTAGTCGGATCAAAATTTGGTTTGCAGATCTAGATTTCTGAGAAAATTCTACCCTTAATTCATAACTCATACGTTAAATTTGGAAAACTTTTAACTTTGGCCAACTTTTCGGACACCATATCTCAAAAGTGGGTCAAAATACTTTCTGACGGCAAAACGCTAACACTATTAGCATACTCTTTGCTACCTGTATACAAAATTTTAAAGCAAATCATTTAAATATAGTGTCAGAATCGCAAAAATAAGGGAAAACTATAAATTTGACCTTGATTTTGACCTAGGCATTTTGGTGTCCAAATTTTGAAGCTAAGTAGCCTTCGAGGTCCCCTTCTTTAATAGGCTTTCATTATATTAAGCTGTACTCAGTCTATATCTCGTATTTTACACTTCAAAAAAATCTTTTTTCCCATTGACATAACATGGGGCAGCAAATTTAGCGATTTTTGAGCTTTCAAAACACCATAACTTCCGAACAGGAGGTCGAATCAAAATTTGATTTGCAGATTCGGATTCCTGATAAAATTCTACCACTTATTCATAACTCATACGTTACATTTGAAGATTTTTTTATTTTGACCTACTTTTGGGACACCATATCTCAAAAGTGGGTCAAAATACTTTTTGACGGCAAAAGGCTAACACTATTAGCACACTCTTGGCTACATGTATACACAATTTCGAAGAATATAATTAAAGTGTAGTGTCAGAATCGCAAAAATAAGGAAAAGCTTTGAATTTGACCTAGATTTTGACCTAGGCATTTTGTTGTCCAAATTTTCAAAATTAGAAGGTTTTGAGGTCCCCTTCTTTTATGGGCTTCCATTATGTTTAGCTGTACTTAGTCTATATCTCGTATTTTACACTTGAAAAAAATATTTTTTCCCATTGACATAACATGGGGCACCAAATTTAGCGATTTTTGAGCTTTCAAAACGCCATAACTTCCGAATCGGAAGTCGGATCGAAATTTGGTTTGCAGATTTGGATTCCAGAGAAAATTCTATCCTTAATTCATAGCTCATACGTTAAATTTGGAAACTTTTTATTTTGACCTACTTTTCGGACACGCCATAACTTCCAAACCGGAAATCGGATCGAAATTTGGTTTGCAGATTCGGATTCCTGAGAAAATTCTATACTTAATTCATAACTCAAATGTCAAATTTTGAGAATTTTTTATTTTGACCTACTTTTCGGACACCATATCTCAAAAATGGGGCAAAATACTTTCTGACGGCAAAAGGCTAACACTATGAGCAGACTCTTAGCTACATGTATACAAAATTTCGAAGAATATAATTAATCTGTTGTGTCAGAATCGCAAAAATAAGGAAAAACTTTGAATTTGACCTAGATTTTGACCTAGGCATTTTGGTGTCCAAATTTTGAAGCTAGATGGCTTATGAGGTCCCCTTCTTTTAAAAGCTTTCATTATATTTAGTTGAACTCAGTCTATATTTCGTATTTTTCACTTCAAAAAAATCTTTTTTCCCATTGACTTAACATGGGGCACCAAATTTAGCGATTTTTGAGCTTTCAAAACGCCATAACTTCCGAACGGGAAGTCGGATCAAAATTTGGTTTGCAGATTCGGATTCCTGAGAAAATTCTACCCTTATTTCATAGCTCATATGTTAAATTTGGAGAACTTTTTGGTTTTGACCTACTTTCAGGACGCCATATCTCAAAATCGCTAAGAGTAATCAAAAAACGGATGGCACACTCTCGATTTGTTTTTTTCTAAGCTACATGTTAAAACTAAGATGAAGTAGTTACGACAAACAACAACGAAGATAATTGACAGAATGTTGATTTGACCTTGATTTGACCTAGTTCTTGACCCTTGACCTAGATAAAAATTTGACCTAATTTCCCATCATCCCAGGTACTGCCCCTAGTTGATCATGTAAGCAGCTTAAAGTAAATTCTTTTAGTTGGTGAGAAATCTGGGAAGGAGGAAGATTCTGAAAGAATAATAATAACTAGACATGTAAATTGAACAAGTTCAATTTAAGACTCCAGATTTCAGACTTTTTTTAAGCTGAGTCATCCAAATACTTGTAAGCTGAGTCATTCAGAATAAGCTGAGTCAGCTAGAATATAGACATTTAGACAACTCTTAAGAATGTTATCTTCGACTCCATTGGCTTAACATGGGGATATCATCATATCGACTTTTCGAGACTTCAAACCGCTATAACTATCTAATCAGAAGTTGGATCGAAATTTGATTTAAAGATTCTGATTCCTGAGAAAATTCTACCCTTAATTCATAACTCATACGTTAAATTTGGAGAACTTTTTATTTTGACCTACTTTTCAGACACCCTATCTCAAAAGTGGGTCAAAATACTTTCTGACGGCAGAAGGCAAACACTATAAGCACACTCTTTGCTACCTGTATACAAAATTTCGAAGCAAATCATTAAAGTGTAATGTCAGAATCGCAAAAATAAGGAAAAACTATGAATTTGACCTAGATTTTGACCTAGGCATTTTGGTGTCCAAATTTTAAAGCTAGATAGCCTTCGAGGTCCCCTTCTTTTATAGGCTTTCAGAATGTTAAGCTGTACTCAGTTTATATCTGGTATTTTACACTTCAAAAAAATCTTTTTTCTCATTGACATAACATGGGGCACCGAATTTAGCGATTTTTGAGCTTTCAAAACGCCATAACTTACGAACCGAAAGTCGGATTGAAATTTGGTTTGCAGATTCGGATTCCTGGGAAAATTCTACCCTTAATTCATAGCTCATATGTTAAATTTGGAGAACCTTTTATTCTGACCTACTTTTCGGACACCATATCTCAAAAGTGGGTCAAAATACTTTCTAACGGCAAAAGGCTAACACTATTAGCACACTCTTTGCTACCTGTATACAAAATTTGGAAGTAAATTATTAAAGTGTAGTGTCAGAATCGTAAAAATAAGGAAAAACTATGAATTTGACCTAGATTTTGACCTAGGCATTTTGGTGTCCAAATTTTGAAGCTATGTAGCTTTTGAGGTCCCCTTCTTTTATAAGCATTCATTATGTTAAGCTGTACTCAGTCTATATCTTGTATTTTACACTTCGAAAAAGTCTTTTTTCCCATTGACTTAACATAGGCACCAAATTTAGCGATTTTTGAGCTTTCAAAACGCCATAACTTCTGAACCGGAAGTCCGATCTAAATTTGGTTTGCAGATTCGGATTCCTGAGATCATTTAACACTTATTTCATAACTCACATGTTGAATTTGGAGAACTTTTTGTTCTGACCTACTTTCCGGACGCCATATCTTAAAATCGGTAAGAGTAATCAAAATTCTGATGTCATATCTTTGATTTGCCTTTTTCTAAGCTACACGATGAAAAAAAGATGAAGGAGTTACGAAGAATATTGACGAAGATATGATGAAGAATGTTGAAAATGTAAGATTTGACCTAGTTCTTGACCTTTGACCTAGATAAAAATTTGACCTAATTCCCAGAAAGCCGGATACAGTGTTTAGTTAACCATGTAAGTTGGATTAAGTAAGATGTTATAGTTGGAGAGAAAATCTGTTAGGAGGAAGAAAAAAGAAGAATAATAAAAATAAGAAGAAAACAGGCAAAAACAATAGACTCCAGATTCCATCTGGAGTCTAATAATAATAAGAAAACTGGCAAAAGCAATAGACTCCAGATTTTCATCTGGAGTCTAATAAAGAAAACAGGCAAAAACAATAGACTCCAGATTTTCAATCTGGAGTCTAATAATAGGATTTGGCCATACGCGTATAGAGGCTAATGGCTCTACGGACGCTCTGAGGGCCTATAATGGTCGATTAAAGGTCGGGGAATCTAGGGAGGTAGTTGGGGAGAATGCCTGGCTCGTGCTTCGCGGATCCGTCGAGGTCAAAAAATAGTCCTTCAAAAAATAGGCCTTCCAGGCGTCTATATAGAGCTTTCGACGTAGATTCGAGCAGCGTACGTGTCGTTCTACATTCCGCAATCGTTAGTTGGACGAAGGGAAACGTTGTTTTAGAAATGCTCTAGTCATCGTCCGGGCCTATTTTCTTTCAAATGTCTGTTGTTCGCAGAGATACGTATACCAAGTGTATACCAGGTGTCGTCTAGATATACGGCAACGGTGGCCCGTACGCGAACTTCAAACGCGTATATCTCGATAACTAATGGTCGGATTTCAATTTGGTTCACTGTTTTTTTAATGCTCGGAAAACTGTCTTTCCGACCAGCTAGTTTTCCTCCGATTCTGACTTCTTAAGGAGGCTCGAGAGGCCAAAATAGCGGAAATGCAGATTTCGACCTAGATTTCGACCTTTGACCCAGATAAGGATTTGACCTAATTTCCCACCAACTACGCCTAGCCCCCTAACAACGTGTATGAGTAGATTTATCCAAATATCTCTCGTTGGTGAGAACGTGTGTGAGGAGGATTTTTGCTTTTTGCAAATACGAAAGCAAAAATCATAATAGGATTTGGCCATACGCGTATAGAGGCTAATGGCTCTACGGACGCTCTGAGGGCCTATAATGGTCGATTAAAGGTCGGGGAATCTAGGGAGGTAGTTGGGGAGAATGCCTGGCTCGTGCTTCGCGGATCCGTCGAGGTCAAAAAATAGTCCTTCAAAAAATAGGCCTTCCAGGCGTCTATATAGAGCTTTCGACGTAGATTCGAGCAGCGTACGTGTCGTTCTACATTCCGCAATCGTTAGTTGGACGAAGGGAAACGTTGTTTTAGAAATGCTCTAGTCATCGTCCGGGCCTATTTTCTTTCAAATGTCTGTTGTTCGCAGAGATACGTATACCAAGTGTATACCAGGTGTCGTCTAGATATACGGCAACGGTGGCCCGTACGCGAACTTCAAACGCGTATATCTCGATAACTAATGGTCGGATTTCAATTTGGTTCACTGTTTTTTTAATGCTCGGAAAACTGTCTTTCCGACCAGCTAGTTTTCCTCCGATTCTGACTTCTTAAGGAGGCTCGAGAGGCCAAAATAGCGGAAATGCAGATTTCGACCTAGATTTCGACCTTTGACCCAGATAAGGATTTGACCTAATTTCCCACCAACTACGCCTAGCCCCCTAACAACGTGTATGAGTAGATTTATCCAAATATCTCTCGTTGGTGAGAACGTGTGTGAGGAGGATTTTTGCTTTTTGCAAATACGAAAGCAAAAATCATAATAGGATTTGGCCATACGCGTATAGAGGCTAATGGCTCTACGGACGCTCTGAGGGCCTATAATGGTCGATTAAAGGTCGGGGAATCTAGGGAGGTAGTTGGGGAGAATGCCTGGCTCGTGCTTCGCGGATCCGTCGAGGTCAAAAAATAGTCCTTCAAAAAATAGGCCTTCCAGGCGTCTATATAGAGCTTTCGACGTAGATTCGAGCAGCGTACGTGTCGTTCTACATTCCGCAATCGTTAGTTGGACGAAGGGAAACGTTGTTTTAGAAATGCTCTAGTCATCGTCCGGGCCTATTTTCTTTCAAATGTCTGTTGTTCGCAGAGATACGTATACCAAGTGTATACCAGGTGTCGTCTAGATATACGGCAACGGTGGCCCGTACGCGAACTTCAAACGCGTATATCTCGATAACTAATGGTCGGATTTCAATTTGGTTCACTGTTTTTTTAATGCTCGGAAAACTGTCTTTCCGACCAGCTAGTTTTCCTCCGATTCTGACTTCTTAAGGAGGCTCGAGAGGCCAAAATAGCGGAAATGCAGATTTCGACCTAGATTTCGACCTTTGACCCAGATAAGGATTTGACCTAATTTCCCACCAACTACGCCTAGCCCCCTAACAACGTGTATGAGTAGATTTATCCAAATATCTCTCGTTGGTGAGAACGTGTGTGAGGAGGATTTTTGCTTTTTGCAAATACGAAAGCAAAAATCATAATAGGATTTGGCCATACGCGTATAGAGGCTAATGGCTCTACGGACGCTCTGAGGGCCTATAATGGTCGATTAAAGGTCGGGGAATCTAGGGAGGTAGTTGGGGAGAATGCCTGGCTCGTGCTTCGCGGATCCGTCGAGGTCAAAAAATAGTCCTTCAAAAAATAGGCCTTCCAGGCGTCTATATAGAGCTTTCGACGTAGATTCGAGCAGCGTACGTGTCGTTCTACATTCCGCAATCGTTAGTTGGACGAAGGGAAACGTTGTTTTAGAAATGCTCTAGTCATCGTCCGGGCCTATTTTCTTTCAAATGTCTGTTGTTCGCAGAGATACGTATACCAAGTGTATACCAGGTGTCGTCTAGATATACGGCAACGGTGGCCCGTACGCGAACTTCAAACGCGTATATCTCGATAACTAATGGTCGGATTTCAATTTGGTTCACTGTTTTTTTAATGCTCGGAAAACTGTCTTTCCGACCAGCTAGTTTTCCTCCGATTCTGACTTCTTAAGGAGGCTCGAGAGGCCAAAATAGCGGAAATGCAGATTTCGACCTAGATTTCGACCTTTGACCCAGATAAGGATTTGACCTAATTTCCCACCAACTACGCCTAGCCCCCTAACAACGTGTATGAGTAGATTTATCCAAATATCTCTCGTTGGTGAGAACGTGTGTGAGGAGGATTTTTGCTTTTTGCAAATACGAAAGCAAAAATCACTAGACATGTAAATTGAACAAGTTCAATTTAAGACTCCAGATTTCAAACTTTTTTTAAGCTGAGTCATCCAAATACTTGTAAGCTGAGTCATTCAGCTTGAGCTGAGTCAGCCAGAATATGGACATTTAGACAACTCTTAGGTATGTTATCTTGGACTCCATTGACTTAACATGGGGATATCATCATATCAACTTTCCAACACTTCAAACCGCTATAACTATCTAACCAGAAGTTGGATCGAGATTTAGTTTAAAGATTCGGATTCCTGAGAAAATTCTACCCTTAATTCATAACTCATACGTTAAATTTGGAGAACTTTTTATTTTGACCTACTTTTCGGACACCATATCTCAAAAGCGGGTCAAAATATTTTCTGACGGCAAAAGGCTAACACTATTAGCACACTCTTTGCTACCTGTATACAAAATTTTGAAGCAAATCATTAAAGTGTAATGTCAGAATCGCAAAAATAAGGAAAAACTATGAATTTGACCTAGATTTTGACCTAGGCATTTTGGTGTCCAAATTGTGAAGCTAGCTAGCTTTTGAGGTCCCTTTCTTTTATAGACTTTCATTATGTAAAGCTGTTCTCAGTCTATATCTCGTATTTTACACTTTAAAAAAATCTTTTTTCCCATTGCCATAACATTGGGCACCAAATTTAGCGATTTTTGAGCTTTCAAAACGACATAACTTCCGAACCAAAAGTCGGATTGAAATTTGGATTGCAGATTTGGATTCCTGAGAAAATTCTACCCTAAATTCATAACTCATACGTTAAATTTGGAGAACTTTTTAGTTTGACCTACTTTTCGGACACCATATCTCAAAAGTGGGTCAAAATACTTTCTGACGGCAAAAGGCTTACACTATAAGCACACTCTTTGCTACCTGTATACAAAATTTGGAAGCAAATCATTAAAGTGTAGTGTCAGAATCGCAAAAATAAGTTAAAACTATAAATTTGACCTAGATTTTGACCCAGGCATTTTGGTGTCCAAATTTCAAAGTTAGATAGCTTTTGAGGTCCCCTTCTTTTACAGCCGTTCATTATGTTAAGCTGTATTCAGTCTATATTAAGTATTTTACACTTCAAAAAAATCTTTTTTCCCATTGACTTAACATGGGGCACCAAATTTAGCGTTTTTTAGCTTTCAAAATGGCATAACTTCCGAACGGGTAGTCAGATCGACATTTGGTTTGCAGATTTGGATTCCTGAGAAAATTCTACATCTTTTTCATAGCTCACACATTCAATTTGGAGGATGTTCAGTCGTGACCTATATTTCGGACGCCATATCTCAAAATCGGTAAGAGTAATCAAAATTCTGATGTCATATCTTTGATTCGCCTTTTTCTAAGCTTCATGATGAAAAAAAGATGAGGGAGTTACGATGAATATTGACGAAGATATGACGAAGAATGTTGAAAATGCAAGATTTGACCTAGTTCTTGACCTTTGACCTAGATAAAAATTTGACCTAATTTCCCAGAAAGCCAGAAACATTCCTTAGTTAATCATGTAAGTTGGTTTAAGTAAGATGTTATAGTTGGAGAGAAAATCTGTTAGGAGGAAGAAAGAAAGAAAGAAAGAAAAAAGAAAAAGAATAATAAGAATACAGGCAAAAACAATAGACTCCAGATTTCATCTGGAGTCTAATAATAAAACTGGCAAAAGCAATAGACTCCAGATTTTCAATCTGGAGTCTAATAATAATAAGAAAACTGGCAAAAGCAATAGACTCCAGATTTTCAATCTGGAGTCTAATAATAAGAAAACTGGCAAAAGCAATAGACTCCAGATTTTCATCTGGAGTCTAATAATAACTAGATTGGTAAATTGAACAAAGTTCAATTTAAGACTCCAGATTGATTTACTTGAGTAAAGAGCTGAGTACGTAGATGATTAAGTAATTGAGTAAGTAGCTGAGTAGGTAGCTGAGTAAGTAGCTGAGTAGGTAGCTGAGTAAGTAGCTGAGTAAGTAGCTGAGAAGTAGGTAGCTAAGTAGGTAACCAAGTAGGTATGTAGGTAGGTAGGTAAGTAGGAATTGTTGAAAGTATATTTGATGGATCTGCATTGTGGATACTGGCAAATGTGAATTTTAAACAAATGTGAATTTTAAAATGGCATAGAATCTAAACTGGGAGTCGGATTGAAAGTTGATTTGCAGATTTGGATTCCTTAGAAAATTCTACCCTTAATTCATAACTCATAAGTTAAATTTGGAGAACTTTTTATTTTGACCTACTTTTCGGACACCATATCTCAAAAGTGGGTCAAAATACTTTCTGACGGCAAAAGGCTAACACTATTAGCACACGCTTTGTTACCTGTATACAAAATTTTGAAGCAAATTATTAAAGTGTAATGTCAGAATCGCAAAATTAAGGAAAAGCTATGAATTTGACCTAGATTTTGACCTTGGCATTTTGGTGTCCACATTTTGAAGCTAGGTAGCCGTTTGAGGTCCCCTTCTTTTATAGACTTTCATTATGTTGAGCTGTACTCAGTCTATACCTGGTATTTTACACTTCAAAAAGATATTTTTCCCTATTGATATAACATGGGGCACCAAATTTAGCAATTTTTGAGCTTTCAAAATGCCATAACTTCCGACTTGAAAGTGGAATCAAAATTTGGTTTGCAAATTCGGATTCCTGAGAAAATTCTACCCTTATTTCATAGCTCATATGTTAAATTTGGAGAATTTTTTATTTTGACCTACTTTTCGGACACCATATCTCAAAAGTGGGTCAAAATACTTCCTGACGGCAAAAGGCTAACATTATTAGCACACTCTTTGCTACCTGTATACAAAATTTAGAACCAAATCATTTAAGTGTAGTGTCAGAATCGTAAAAATTAGGAAAAACTATCAATTTGACCTAGATTTTGACCTTGGGATTTTGGTGTCCAAATTTTGAAGCTAGGTAGCTTTTGGGTACCCTTCTTTTATAGGAATTCATTATGTTAAGCTGCACTCTGTCTATATCTCATATCTTACAATTAAAAAAAGTCTTTTTTCCCATTGACTTAACATGGGGCACCAAATTTAGCAATTTTTGAGCTTTCAAATCGTCATAACTTCCAAACGGGAAGTCGGATCGAAATTTGGTTTGCAGATTCGGATTCCTGAGAAAATTCTACCCTTATTTCATAGCTCATATGCTAAATTTGGAGAACTTTTTTAGTTTGACCTACTTTCCGGACGCCATATCTCAAAATCGCTAAGAGTAATTAAAAAACGGATGGCACACACTCGATTTGTTTTTTTCTAAGCTACATGTTGAAAAAAAGATGAAGGAGTTACCACAAGTAACAACGAAGATAATTGACAGAATGTTGATTTGACCTAAATTTGACCTAGTTCTTGACCTTTGACCTAGATAAAAATTTGACCTAATTTCCCAGAAACAAGGTTGATGGGCTATGTTAGCCATGTAAGTAGGTTAAAGTAAGTTCTTCTAGTTGCTGAGAAAAAGTGTTCGGAAAGAAAGAAAGAAAGAAAGAAAGAATGAATAATAATAATAAGAAAACTGGCAAAAGCAATAGACTCCAGATTTTCATCTGGAGTCTAATAATAAGAAAACTGGCAAAAGCAATAGACTCCAGATTTTCATCTGGAGTCTAATAAAGAATAATATCTACAAAATTAATAGGAGGCCCCCCGTTGGGGCCTCCTAATTAGTCACATTATGTAATCTGTTTGGCTCTGCTGCCTACCCAAACGGACATGACAAGATGGGCATGTTTTTTCCCTCATTTTGCACTTATAACCATGTGGCACTGGCTATCTCCAAAAGGAGATTAGATCCAATGGGGCTCAGAAATGAATTCCTTGTGAAAATTGAGGAAGATAGTCTGCTTATCTCAAAAAGTGAGTTAGAACAATGTGGAAATAATGGGAGGAAATATAAAAGATACAACACTACTGTAACTAGAATTCATATAATCGAAA
>CAIIXF020000374.1:0-18000 GCA_903813345.2 Owenia fusiformis | reverse complement strand
ATGTGACTTGGTGTTTGGAAATTCTCCCAGTCCTACAAAAAATCAGAAAAATAAAATAAGCAAAGCTGGCGATTACAGTGAGTCAGGTCACTATTGAAGTACAATTTATTCTATGTTAAATAAAAGTCATAATTGAATTCAATACGTTAAATAATTTTCTTTCTTAATTCTGAAATAATTTATGGTCTAAAACACACCAGCATCATTCTATATTCAGTGTTATAATCTAAATATAATTACGTTATCAGCCAAGAATTTGTATATTTCTTCAGTTGTTAGATTCAAGTTTTGCTTGATCTTTACCATTGCGCATATTTCCTCTCCTCTTCCACCGGGATCTACTACCCCAACAACCTAAATTTGAGAAAGTGAATCCTTCTGGATAACTGACAAATATTATCCTATACGTAAAAATATATGTAGGCTTAGCACTACGTACTACAGTTTGTATATATGTTTATGATTCGGCCACGACCAATACTTTTTCATTGATGCTTTTACGCGATTCATTCGGATCTGGATGCCCATTTAAACGAATAGAAGGGTAATTATTTTCGATTGATGGGTCGAAGGCGGACTGATCGACGATGGCACTTGAACAGGAACAAGATGTACAACTTGCTGTTCAAATAATTTAAATATTTTTTCTTAGCTCAAGGGGTTAAAAATCATTGTTCCTTTGGCTGGAATGTAATGTCAACAGATGAAACATACTGCAACGTCTTCTATTGATGGATGCTTCATGATGATGGCCTCGACTTCTGCGGCGTATACCTTATCCGTATTCACTGTACATATCTGGTCCTTGATTCTTCCAACCATACTCACGTAGCCATCTGAATCCATGCTAGCAAGATCTCTGTATACGCAAACATGTAGAAATAAGAATATTAGAAAGCAGAAGCATTGCGAACATCGGTGACAAATGAAGCCATTTTTCATTTTTTTAGAGAATTGAGCAAGTCATGAGAGGTAAATAAAACTTATACTAATCATAAAGCAAATTACACCAAGGCATTCAAATGCAAAATGTCACCACCTTATTTATTACGCCGAATGCCGAACACAAACCGCCGTTAACACAGTCTACAAGAAAGTACTAAATCAATATGTCACCACTTGTGGTGGTGGTGACACAAAAACAATGAACACTCTATTCTATCAAACTATCAAATGTGAACCTGTGTCTCAAACTTTCTTGTACATGTAACTGCTCGTGATTTTAATTTACACTGGCTACATGCACAGCAAAAAATGTGAATCAAACCACTGAATCCTGGAGTCAGGATTCATACAGGATTCATATGCACATATGAATCCTGTATGAATCCTGCCTCCAGGATTCATACAGGATTCGCTGTTTAAATAGTTTACAAATGAATCCTGCCTTCAGGAATCATACAGGATTCATATGCAATATAGTTTACAAATGAATCCAGCCTTCAGGATTCGTACAGGATTCATATAGAAGGTAGTTTGCAAATGAATCCTGCCTTCAGGAATCATACAGGATTCATATGCAATATAGTTTACAAATGAATCCAGCCTTCAGGATTCGTACAGGATTCATATAGAAGGTAGTTTGCAAATGAATACTGCCTTCAGGAATCATACAGGATTCATATGCAATATAGTTTACAAATGAATCCAGCCTCCAGGAATCATACAGGATTCATATGCAATATAGTTTACAAATGAATCCTGCCTTCCTGAAGGCAGGATTCATTTGCAAACTACCTTCTATATGAATCCTTACATCGTACGTATCTGGATTTCGTTCATAATTGATTAATCTGTTAATGCGTTCCTCTAAGTAAATGAAACAATCATCACATCGTGTTTATAAGTGTAATTCAAGGGCGTATAATCTAACATGTCTAATGCTACTCATTTCATGGTATTACTTTCCGATCATTTGATAAAATAGAATACAATCAACATGTGGAAATCACGGATGACGGGAAAAACAATATTGTATAAATAGAATATATTTTAATAAGAGATTCGTAATGTAAGAGATTCGATATTTAACAGATATTTAGAATGAATTGCGACATTATATTCCAAATTCATGAATAAACTGTACGTATCTGGATTTCGTTCATAATTGTTTAATGGTTCCTCATAGATAGTAATAAAGTCATCACATCGTGTTCATTAGTGTTAATTCGAGGTTGGATAATGTTTTTATAATATGATGTTATAATTTTACATTTTATTTGTGTGTCTGAGTGAGGCTAAATTGAAAGTAAAACCTGTATAATCAGACGGGCAAATCACGATGAGGACAAATAATTATTTAAATTAGTAAGATAAGTCTGTACATGTAGATTGTTCGTTGAAGTTGGACCGTCGGTGACTTTTATTCCTAGATTTCGTATCCCTCTCAAACAAATAAGTCAAAGCCAAATATAGTTGAACTGTTTTCGGGATTATTATTCATTTGTTGTAATACAGATTGACTTATAGACTGATATTGTAATGGGTTGTGCTTGGGATTCACAGAATTATTCTATGATAGTCTCAGGATATATTGAAATGCGGATGTTTACATTAAAGATCTTGCTTTCAAACAAAAATATTGAAGTACTAAGATCGGATATTAGCGTACCCCAGTGGAAAAGAATCAAAAGATATTCCAATTTAACGCACTGCACAATAATTTGTCATTTTGGAAATTCTTCAATATGACCTTACCATTTTGATCTTAATAATTTAAAATTTAAACAAGCGCTACCCCCCCCCCCCAGAACTAGCCTTCCCGGTAAAGCCAATACGACAGATATCTAAGGAAAGTTTCATTTTTATTCTTGATTTCTCTGACTCGGAATAGTTGAAATGATAAACATAAATTGCAATTATTATTACTTTGCTCTTTCATTTTGCTCAGTCATGATCAACGCCTTCCTTAAATTTTCTGTCAGATCATCGATCCCAGACTTCAGCAAATATTCCAATCATATTTTGCGTTTTATCGTCTTTCCCAAAAGCTATACGAATATGGTACTACAACTACTTAATGACAGTGGTTTATCGTTATTTTTGCAAATATGGATGTTTACACTGCTTGAATCTTATTCTAGGAAGTTTTATAGAGACGGGACTTCCTTTTCACAATGCAATTATATCTGTTTTGTAGGTTCCCGTGGGTAAGATACACACAAGAACAATACGGCCCATCCAAAAGGGACAGATCCGTCAGTGGCGTTCTTCAAATTATAGCCCGTGGAGATATAGTTTATGAATCTTGCCTCAAGTGACGTGTTAAATCCCATATTGGGTTTGAGAAAGGGCCCGTATACACAGCCCGATACACAGTTGCTCGATACAAGTGCAAACTATAAAATAACCATAATATAACAATTATAGATAAATGTTTGGCATGCATTGTTTCTGTTTAATTGTTAAATTATTTGATAACTTATAATAAGCAGATAAGTTGCTTTTCAGGTATTAAGGGTTAACCCAACCAATTGTTATAACATGCGTATTCCCATACAAACGATCTGTCTTCCAGAGAAAACTAAGATTTGTGGAGATGTTTTGCTATCATTCCATCATACCCCAGTATGTCCTCTGTCAGTGAAAAAAGTTTGAATCAAAACTCCCCACGAAAATCAAAAGATCTCACCTGTTGAAGACGCCATCTATAGAAAATGTCAAAAAATGTCATTCTGATTTTGACAGATGGAGGCAGGTCAAAAAGGTCAAATTTTTTAAAGAAAATGCACCTTAATCACATCAAATCATGTCTCAGAGTTGGTCCATACATACACCTTTTCATTCATGTACTTACCAAAATCCAACCACTGGTGATGCTAATGTAATTACAATAATTGGACTATATTTTTGTTTTTATAATGCCATCTATTCGTCTTCCCACTCGGCGGAAGGATCTAATGGTTGAGTGTCCCCTAGTAGTGACCCATCCTTTAAGTAACAATTGTAATTTCCTCCAAAATGTAACCCCAAGTTGTTTTCTAGTAAAATAATACAAACCGCAAGCAGATTCGACTATTTTTTCCAGATATATGAATGATTAAAGTTACCCACCTCCTTTCTGCAATTAGATGTTTTCCTGGGATATTGACTAAAATTGGAACCTATGGCTAGATGTGTTGGGAGGTGTCTAGTATGAGCTGGGGAGGTAGTACAGAGCTGAATGAGCTATATCTGGAAAGCACATTTTGCCTAGAATCAATTTTTGTAATTTAAAGAAATAGTCAATTAATATCTCTTATTTATGCGCATATTTAAATAGCACGGGTAGATTTTTGCAAAAAATGCCTATTCTACACTTTTGGGAAATAGTACAGGCCATCGTGTCATTAAACTTTGTCAAATGATAGAACAATTCATGTGTTATCAATTACATGAACTAATAGTAATCATTATTATTGCTTCTGAATGTTTACAGAGAAATATTTAGTATGGAGGATACAGAAAAATTGGTCATTTTCTCCAATTGTTGTTCTACCCTGGGGAATATTCATCAAAGAAAGCCAAAACAACACATATTTCCAATTATAGGTCTCCCAATTGATAAATGATCTCTCTGTACACTGTATTTGATTACTTAGGGCTAAGTCAAGGTTAGGGTTAGGGGTTAGGGTTAGGCTTGGGCTTAGGGTTAGGCTATAGATAGAGCTAGGGGTAGTGTTGGGGTTAGGGTTAGGCTCTGGCTTAGGGTTAGGCTATAGTTAGGGTTAGGGGTAGTGTTGGGGTTAGGGTTAGGGGCTAGGGTTAGGCTCTGGCTTAGGGTTAGGCTATAGTTAGGGTTAGGGGTAATGTTGAGGTTAGAGTAAGGGGTTAGGGTTAGGCTCTGGCTTAGGGTTAGGCTATAGTTAGGGTTAGGGGTAGTGTTGGGGTTATGGTTAGGGGTTAGGCTCTGGCTTAGGGTTAGGCTGTAGTTAGGGTTAGGGATAGTGTTGGGGTTAGGGTTAGGGGTTGGGGTTAGGCTCTGGCTTAGGGTTAGACTATAGTTAGGGTTAGGGGTAGTGTTGGGGTTAGGGTTAGGGGTTGGGGTTAGGCTTAGGGTTAGGCTATAGTTAGGATTAGAGATAGTGTTGGGGTTAGGGTAAGGTCATGGCCAATGATTTAGCCTTCCAGAGCAAAATTTGTGAAAATTCCAATAAAAATCATGGAAACAGTGGAGAAATATGACCAAACTAACACAAAGTTGACTCCTGGTTGGAGCCTATGACGGATGTGTTGGGAGATGTCTAGTTTGAGCTGGGGAGGTATTACAGAGCTGAATGAGCTGTATCTGGAAAGCACATTTTGCCTAGAATCATTTTTTGTGATTAAGAAAAATAATCAATAAATTTCTCTAATTTATTCACATATTTAAATAACACGGGGTAAATTTTTTGCGGAAAAATGCTTATTCAGCACTTTTTGGGATAAGCATGGACCATAGTGACATGAAACTCTGTCAAACACATTGAGAGAGCTGAAATGAATGAAAGTTCCAATAAAAACTGGAAATAGTTGAGAAATATGACCAAATTAAAAAAAAGTGGTACTCCAGAATGGGCGATAATAGGGTTAACCCAACCAATTGTTATAACATGCGTATTCCCATACAAACGATCTGTCTTCCAGAGAAAACTAAGATTTGTGGAGATGTTTTGCTATCATTCCATCATACCCCAGTATGTCCTCTGTCAGTGAAAAAAGTTTGAATCAAAACTCCCCACGAAAATCAAAAGATCTCACCTGTTGAAGACGCCATCTATAGAAAATGTCAAAAAATGTCATTCTGATTTTGACAGATGGAGGCAGGTCAAAAAGGTCAAATTTTTTAAAGAAAATGCACCTTAATCACATCAAATCATGTCTCAGAGTTGGTCCATACATACACCTTTTCATTCATGTACTTACCAAAATCCAACCACTGGTGATGCTAATGTAATTACAATAATTGGACTATATTTTTGTTTTTATAATGCCATCTATTCGTCTTCCCACTCGGCGGAAGGATCTAATGGTTGAGTGTCCCCTAGTAGTGACCCATCCTTTAAGTAACAATTGTAATTTCCTCCAAAATGTAACCCCAAGTTGTTTTCTAGTAAAATAATACAAACCGCAAGCAGATTCGACTATTTTTTCCAGATATATGAATGATTAAAGTTACCCACCTCCTTTCTGCAATTAGATGTTTTCCTGGGATATTGACTAAAATTGGAACCTATGGCTAGATGTGTTGGGAGGTGTCTAGTATGAGCTGGGGAGGTAGTACAGAGCTGAATGAGCTATATCTGGAAAGCACATTTTGCCTAGAATCAATTTTTGTAATTTAAAGAAATAGTCAATTAATATCTCTTATTTATGCGCATATTTAAATAGCACGGGTAGATTTTTGCAAAAAATGCCTATTCTACACTTTTGGGAAATAGTACAGGCCATCGTGTCATTAAACTTTGTCAAATGATAGAACAATTCATGTGTTATCAATTACATGAACTAATAGTAATCATTATTATTGCTTCTGAATGTTTACAGAGAAATATTTAGTATGGAGGATACAGAAAAATTGGTCATTTTCTCCAATTGTTGTTCTACCCTGGGGAATATTCATCAAAGAAAGCCAAAACAACACATATTTCCAATTATAGGTCTCCCAATTGATAAATGATCTCTCTGTACACTGTATTTGATTACTTAGGGCTAAGTCAAGGTTAGGGTTAGGGGTTAGGGTTAGGCTTGGGCTTAGGGTTAGGCTATAGATAGAGCTAGGGGTAGTGTTGGGGTTAGGGTTAGGCTCTGGCTTAGGGTTAGGCTATAGTTAGGGTTAGGGGTAGTGTTGGGGTTAGGGTTAGGGGCTAGGGTTAGGCTCTGGCTTAGGGTTAGGCTATAGTTAGGGTTAGGGGTAATGTTGAGGTTAGAGTAAGGGGTTAGGGTTAGGCTCTGGCTTAGGGTTAGGCTATAGTTAGGGTTAGGGGTAGTGTTGGGGTTATGGTTAGGGGTTAGGCTCTGGCTTAGGGTTAGGCTGTAGTTAGGGTTAGGGATAGTGTTGGGGTTAGGGTTAGGGGTTGGGGTTAGGCTCTGGCTTAGGGTTAGACTATAGTTAGGGTTAGGGGTAGTGTTGGGGTTAGGGTTAGGGGTTGGGGTTAGGCTTAGGGTTAGGCTATAGTTAGGATTAGAGATAGTGTTGGGGTTAGGGTAAGGTCATGGCCAATGATTTAGCCTTCCAGAGCAAAATTTGTGAAAATTCCAATAAAAATCATGGAAACAGTGGAGAAATATGACCAAACTAACACAAAGTTGACTCCTGGTTGGAGCCTATGACGGATGTGTTGGGAGATGTCTAGTTTGAGCTGGGGAGGTATTACAGAGCTGAATGAGCTGTATCTGGAAAGCACATTTTGCCTAGAATCATTTTTTGTGATTAAGAAAAATAATCAATAAATTTCTCTAATTTATTCACATATTTAAATAACACGGGGTAAATTTTTTGCGGAAAAATGCTTATTCAGCACTTTTTGGGATAAGCATGGACCATAGTGACATGAAACTCTGTCAAACACATTGAGAGAGCTGAAATGAATGAAAGTTCCAATAAAAACTGGAAATAGTTGAGAAATATGACCAAATTAAAAAAAAGTGGTACTCCAGAATGGGCGATAATAGGGTTAACCCAACCAATTGTTATAACATGCGTATTCCCATACAAACGATCTGTCTTCCAGAGAAAACTAAGATTTGTGGAGATGTTTTGCTATCATTCCATCATACCCCAGTATGTCCTCTGTCAGTGAAAAAAGTTTGAATCAAAACTCCCCACGAAAATCAAAAGATCTCACCTGTTGAAGACGCCATCTATAGAAAATGTCAAAAAATGTCATTCTGATTTTGACAGATGGAGGCAGGTCAAAAAGGTCAAATTTTTTAAAGAAAATGCACCTTAATCACATCAAATCATGTCTCAGAGTTGGTCCATACATACACCTTTTCATTCATGTACTTACCAAAATCCAACCACTGGTGATGCTAATGTAATTACAATAATTGGACTATATTTTTGTTTTTATAATGCCATCTATTCGTCTTCCCACTCGGCGGAAGGATCTAATGGTTGAGTGTCCCCTAGTAGTGACCCATCCTTTAAGTAACAATTGTAATTTCCTCCAAAATGTAACCCCAAGTTGTTTTCTAGTAAAATAATACAAACCGCAAGCAGATTCGACTATTTTTTCCAGATATATGAATGATTAAAGTTACCCACCTCCTTTCTGCAATTAGATGTTTTCCTGGGATATTGACTAAAATTGGAACCTATGGCTAGATGTGTTGGGAGGTGTCTAGTATGAGCTGGGGAGGTAGTACAGAGCTGAATGAGCTATATCTGGAAAGCACATTTTGCCTAGAATCAATTTTTGTAATTTAAAGAAATAGTCAATTAATATCTCTTATTTATGCGCATATTTAAATAGCACGGGTAGATTTTTGCAAAAAATGCCTATTCTACACTTTTGGGAAATAGTACAGGCCATCGTGTCATTAAACTTTGTCAAATGATAGAACAATTCATGTGTTATCAATTACATGAACTAATAGTAATCATTATTATTGCTTCTGAATGTTTACAGAGAAATATTTAGTATGGAGGATACAGAAAAATTGGTCATTTTCTCCAATTGTTGTTCTACCCTGGGGAATATTCATCAAAGAAAGCCAAAACAACACATATTTCCAATTATAGGTCTCCCAATTGATAAATGATCTCTCTGTACACTGTATTTGATTACTTAGGGCTAAGTCAAGGTTAGGGTTAGGGGTTAGGGTTAGGCTTGGGCTTAGGGTTAGGCTATAGATAGAGCTAGGGGTAGTGTTGGGGTTAGGGTTAGGCTCTGGCTTAGGGTTAGGCTATAGTTAGGGTTAGGGGTAGTGTTGGGGTTAGGGTTAGGGGCTAGGGTTAGGCTCTGGCTTAGGGTTAGGCTATAGTTAGGGTTAGGGGTAATGTTGAGGTTAGAGTAAGGGGTTAGGGTTAGGCTCTGGCTTAGGGTTAGGCTATAGTTAGGGTTAGGGGTAGTGTTGGGGTTATGGTTAGGGGTTAGGCTCTGGCTTAGGGTTAGGCTGTAGTTAGGGTTAGGGATAGTGTTGGGGTTAGGGTTAGGGGTTGGGGTTAGGCTCTGGCTTAGGGTTAGACTATAGTTAGGGTTAGGGGTAGTGTTGGGGTTAGGGTTAGGGGTTGGGGTTAGGCTTAGGGTTAGGCTATAGTTAGGATTAGAGATAGTGTTGGGGTTAGGGTAAGGTCATGGCCAATGATTTAGCCTTCCAGAGCAAAATTTGTGAAAATTCCAATAAAAATCATGGAAACAGTGGAGAAATATGACCAAACTAACACAAAGTTGACTCCTGGTTGGAGCCTATGACGGATGTGTTGGGAGATGTCTAGTTTGAGCTGGGGAGGTATTACAGAGCTGAATGAGCTGTATCTGGAAAGCACATTTTGCCTAGAATCATTTTTTGTGATTAAGAAAAATAATCAATAAATTTCTCTAATTTATTCACATATTTAAATAACACGGGGTAAATTTTTTGCGGAAAAATGCTTATTCAGCACTTTTTGGGATAAGCATGGACCATAGTGACATGAAACTCTGTCAAACACATTGAGAGAGCTGAAATGAATGAAAGTTCCAATAAAAACTGGAAATAGTTGAGAAATATGACCAAATTAAAAAAAAGTGGTACTCCAGAATGGGCGATAGTAGTGACCCATCCTTTAAGTAACAATTGTAATTTCCTCCAAAATGTAACCCCAAGTTGTTTTCTAGTAAAATAATACAAACCGCAAGCAGATTCGACTATTTTTTCCAGATATATGAATGATTAAAGTTACCCACCTCCTTTCTGCAATTAGATGTTTTCCTGGGATATTGACTAAAATTGGAACCTATGGCTAGATGTGTTGGGAGGTGTCTAGTATGAGCTGGGGAGGTAGTACAGAGCTGAATGAGCTATATCTGGAAAGCACATTTTGCCTAGAATCAATTTTTGTAATTTAAAGAAATAGTCAATTAATATCTCTTATTTATGCGCATATTTAAATAGCACGGGTAGATTTTTGCAAAAAATGCCTATTCTACACTTTTGGGAAATAGTACAGGCCATCGTGTCATTAAACTTTGTCAAATGATAGAACAATTCATGTGTTATCAATTACATGAACTAATAGTAATCATTATTATTGCTTCTGAATGTTTACAGAGAAATATTTAGTATGGAGGATACAGAAAAATTGGTCATTTTCTCCAATTGTTGTTCTACCCTGGGGAATATTCATCAAAGAAAGCCAAAACAACACATATTTCCAATTATAGGTCTCCCAATTGATAAATGATCTCTCTGTACACTGTATTTGATTACTTAGGGCTAAGTCAAGGTTAGGGTTAGGGGTTAGGGTTAGGCTTGGGCTTAGGGTTAGGCTATAGATAGAGCTAGGGGTAGTGTTGGGGTTAGGGTTAGGCTCTGGCTTAGGGTTAGGCTATAGTTAGGGTTAGGGGTAGTGTTGGGGTTAGGGTTAGGGGCTAGGGTTAGGCTCTGGCTTAGGGTTAGGCTATAGTTAGGGTTAGGGGTAATGTTGAGGTTAGAGTAAGGGGTTAGGGTTAGGCTCTGGCTTAGGGTTAGGCTATAGTTAGGGTTAGGGGTAGTGTTGGGGTTATGGTTAGGGGTTAGGCTCTGGCTTAGGGTTAGGCTGTAGTTAGGGTTAGGGATAGTGTTGGGGTTAGGGTTAGGGGTTGGGGTTAGGCTCTGGCTTAGGGTTAGACTATAGTTAGGGTTAGGGGTAGTGTTGGGGTTAGGGTTAGGGGTTGGGGTTAGGCTTAGGGTTAGGCTATAGTTAGGATTAGAGATAGTGTTGGGGTTAGGGTAAGGTCATGGCCAATGATTTAGCCTTCCAGAGCAAAATTTGTGAAAATTCCAATAAAAATCATGGAAACAGTGGAGAAATATGACCAAACTAACACAAAGTTGACTCCTGGTTGGAGCCTATGACGGATGTGTTGGGAGATGTCTAGTTTGAGCTGGGGAGGTATTACAGAGCTGAATGAGCTGTATCTGGAAAGCACATTTTGCCTAGAATCATTTTTTGTGATTAAGAAAAATAATCAATAAATTTCTCTAATTTATTCACATATTTAAATAACACGGGGTAAATTTTTTGCGGAAAAATGCTTATTCAGCACTTTTTGGGATAAGCATGGACCATAGTGACATGAAACTCTGTCAAACACATTGAGAGAGCTGAAATGAATGAAAGTTCCAATAAAAACTGGAAATAGTTGAGAAATATGACCAAATTAAAAAAAAGTGGTACTCCAGAATGGGCGATAATAGGGTTAACCCAACCAATTGTTATAACATGCGTATTCCCATACAAACGATCTGTCTTCCAGAGAAAACTAAGATTTGTGGAGATGTTTTGCTATCATTCCATCATACCCCAGTATGTCCTCTGTCAGTGAAAAAAGTTTGAATCAAAACTCCCCACGAAAATCAAAAGATCTCACCTGTTGAAGACGCCATCTATAGAAAATGTCAAAAAATGTCATTCTGATTTTGACAGATGGAGGCAGGTCAAAAAGGTCAAATTTTTTAAAGAAAATGCACCTTAATCACATCAAATCATGTCTCAGAGTTGGTCCATACATACACCTTTTCATTCATGTACTTACCAAAATCCAACCACTGGTGATGCTAATGTAATTACAATAATTGGACTATATTTTTGTTTTTATAATGCCATCTATTCGTCTTCCCACTCGGCGGAAGGATCTAATGGTTGAGTGTCCCCTAGTAGTGACCCATCCTTTAAGTAACAATTGTAATTTCCTCCAAAATGTAACCCCAAGTTGTTTTCTAGTAAAATAATACAAACCGCAAGCAGATTCGACTATTTTTTCCAGATATATGAATGATTAAAGTTACCCACCTCCTTTCTGCAATTAGATGTTTTCCTGGGATATTGACTAAAATTGGAACCTATGGCTAGATGTGTTGGGAGGTGTCTAGTATGAGCTGGGGAGGTAGTACAGAGCTGAATGAGCTATATCTGGAAAGCACATTTTGCCTAGAATCAATTTTTGTAATTTAAAGAAATAGTCAATTAATATCTCTTATTTATGCGCATATTTAAATAGCACGGGTAGATTTTTGCAAAAAATGCCTATTCTACACTTTTGGGAAATAGTACAGGCCATCGTGTCATTAAACTTTGTCAAATGATAGAACAATTCATGTGTTATCAATTACATGAACTAATAGTAATCATTATTATTGCTTCTGAATGTTTACAGAGAAATATTTAGTATGGAGGATACAGAAAAATTGGTCATTTTCTCCAATTGTTGTTCTACCCTGGGGAATATTCATCAAAGAAAGCCAAAACAACACATATTTCCAATTATAGGTCTCCCAATTGATAAATGATCTCTCTGTACACTGTATTTGATTACTTAGGGCTAAGTCAAGGTTAGGGTTAGGGGTTAGGGTTAGGCTTGGGCTTAGGGTTAGGCTATAGATAGAGCTAGGGGTAGTGTTGGGGTTAGGGTTAGGCTCTGGCTTAGGGTTAGGCTATAGTTAGGGTTAGGGGTAGTGTTGGGGTTAGGGTTAGGGGCTAGGGTTAGGCTCTGGCTTAGGGTTAGGCTATAGTTAGGGTTAGGGGTAATGTTGAGGTTAGAGTAAGGGGTTAGGGTTAGGCTCTGGCTTAGGGTTAGGCTATAGTTAGGGTTAGGGGTAGTGTTGGGGTTATGGTTAGGGGTTAGGCTCTGGCTTAGGGTTAGGCTGTAGTTAGGGTTAGGGATAGTGTTGGGGTTAGGGTTAGGGGTTGGGGTTAGGCTCTGGCTTAGGGTTAGACTATAGTTAGGGTTAGGGGTAGTGTTGGGGTTAGGGTTAGGGGTTGGGGTTAGGCTTAGGGTTAGGCTATAGTTAGGATTAGAGATAGTGTTGGGGTTAGGGTAAGGTCATGGCCAATGATTTAGCCTTCCAGAGCAAAATTTGTGAAAATTCCAATAAAAATCATGGAAACAGTGGAGAAATATGACCAAACTAACACAAAGTTGACTCCTGGTTGGAGCCTATGACGGATGTGTTGGGAGATGTCTAGTTTGAGCTGGGGAGGTATTACAGAGCTGAATGAGCTGTATCTGGAAAGCACATTTTGCCTAGAATCATTTTTTGTGATTAAGAAAAATAATCAATAAATTTCTCTAATTTATTCACATATTTAAATAACACGGGGTAAATTTTTTGCGGAAAAATGCTTATTCAGCACTTTTTGGGATAAGCATGGACCATAGTGACATGAAACTCTGTCAAACACATTGAGAGAGCTGAAATGAATGAAAGTTCCAATAAAAACTGGAAATAGTTGAGAAATATGACCAAATTAAAAAAAAGTGGTACTCCAGAATGGGCGATAATAGGGTTAACCCAACCAATTGTTATAACATGCGTATTCCCATACAAACGATCTGTCTTCCAGAGAAAACTAAGATTTGTGGAGATGTTTTGCTATCATTCCATCATACCCCAGTATGTCCTCTGTCAGTGAAAAAAGTTTGAATCAAAACTCCCCACGAAAATCAAAAGATCTCACCTGTTGAAGACGCCATCTATAGAAAATGTCAAAAAATGTCATTCTGATTTTGACAGATGGAGGCAGGTCAAAAAGGTCAAATTTTTTAAAGAAAATGCACCTTAATCACATCAAATCATGTCTCAGAGTTGGTCCATACATACACCTTTTCATTCATGTACTTACCAAAATCCAACCACTGGTGATGCTAATGTAATTACAATAATTGGACTATATTTTTGTTTTTATAATGCCATCTATTCGTCTTCCCACTCGGCGGAAGGATCTAATGGTTGAGTGTCCCCTAGTAGTGACCCATCCTTTAAGTAACAATTGTAATTTCCTCCAAAATGTAACCCCAAGTTGTTTTCTAGTAAAATAATACAAACCGCAAGCAGATTCGACTATTTTTTCCAGATATATGAATGATTAAAGTTACCCACCTCCTTTCTGCAATTAGATGTTTTCCTGGGATATTGACTAAAATTGGAACCTATGGCTAGATGTGTTGGGAGGTGTCTAGTATGAGCTGGGGAGGTAGTACAGAGCTGAATGAGCTATATCTGGAAAGCACATTTTGCCTAGAATCAATTTTTGTAATTTAAAGAAATAGTCAATTAATATCTCTTATTTATGCGCATATTTAAATAGCACGGGTAGATTTTTGCAAAAAATGCCTATTCTACACTTTTGGGAAATAGTACAGGCCATCGTGTCATTAAACTTTGTCAAATGATAGAACAATTCATGTGTTATCAATTACATGAACTAATAGTAATCATTATTATTGCTTCTGAATGTTTACAGAGAAATATTTAGTATGGAGGATACAGAAAAATTGGTCATTTTCTCCAATTGTTGTTCTACCCTGGGGAATATTCATCAAAGAAAGCCAAAACAACACATATTTCCAATTATAGGTCTCCCAATTGATAAATGATCTCTCTGTACACTGTATTTGATTACTTAGGGCTAAGTCAAGGTTAGGGTTAGGGGTTAGGGTTAGGCTTGGGCTTAGGGTTAGGCTATAGATAGAGCTAGGGGTAGTGTTGGGGTTAGGGTTAGGCTCTGGCTTAGGGTTAGGCTATAGTTAGGGTTAGGGGTAGTGTTGGGGTTAGGGTTAGGGGCTAGGGTTAGGCTCTGGCTTAGGGTTAGGCTATAGTTAGGGTTAGGGGTAATGTTGAGGTTAGAGTAAGGGGTTAGGGTTAGGCTCTGGCTTAGGGTTAGGCTATAGTTAGGGTTAGGGGTAGTGTTGGGGTTATGGTTAGGGGTTAGGCTCTGGCTTAGGGTTAGGCTGTAGTTAGGGTTAGGGATAGTGTTGGGGTTAGGGTTAGGGGTTGGGGTTAGGCTCTGGCTTAGGGTTAGACTATAGTTAGGGTTAGGGGTAGTGTTGGGGTTAGGGTTAGGGGTTGGGGTTAGGCTTAGGGTTAGGCTATAGTTAGGATTAGAGATAGTGTTGGGGTTAGGGTAAGGTCATGGCCAATGATTTAGCCTTCCAGAGCAAAATTTGTGAAAATTCCAATAAAAATCATGGAAACAGTGGAGAAATATGACCAAACTAACACAAAGTTGACTCCTGGTTGGAGCCTATGACGGATGTGTTGGGAGATGTCTAGTTTGAGCTGGGGAGGTATTACAGAGCTGAATGAGCTGTATCTGGAAAGCACATTTTGCCTAGAATCATTTTTTGTGATTAAGAAAAATAATCAATAAATTTCTCTAATTTATTCACATATTTAAATAACACGGGGTAAATTTTTTGCGGAAAAATGCTTATTCAGCACTTTTTGGGATAAGCATGGACCATAGTGACATGAAACTCTGTCAAACACATTGAGAGAGCTGAAATGAATGAAAGTTCCAATAAAAACTGGAAATAGTTGAGAAATATGACCAAATTAAAAAAAAGTGGTACTCCAGAATGGGCGATAGTAGTGACCCATCCTTTAAGTAACAATTGTAATTTCCTCCAAAATGTAACCCCAAGTTGTTTTCTAGTAAAATAATACAAACCGCAAGCAGATTCGACTATTTTTTCCAGATATATGAATGATTAAAGTTACCCACCTCCTTTCTGCAATTAGATGTTTTCCTGGGATATTGACTAAAATTGGAACCTATGGCTAGATGTGTTGGGAGGTGTCTAGTATGAGCTGGGGAGGTAGTACAGAGCTGAATGAGCTATATCTGGAAAGCACATTTTGCCTAGAATCAATTTTTGTAATTTAAAGAAATAGTCAATTAATATCTCTTATTTATGCGCATATTTAAATAGCACGGGTAGATTTTTGCAAAAAATGCCTATTCTACACTTTTGGGAAATAGTACAGGCCATCGTGTCATTAAACTTTGTCAAATGATAGAACAATTCATGTGTTATCAATTACATGAACTAATAGTAATCATTATTATTGCTTCTGAATGTTTACAGAGAAATATTTAGTATGGAGGATACAGAAAAATTGGTCATTTTCTCCAATTGTTGTTCTACCCTGGGGAATATTCATCAAAGAAAGCCAAAACAACACATATTTCCAATTATAGGTCTCCCAATTGATAAATGATCTCTCTGTACACTGTATTTGATTACTTAGGGCTAAGTCAAGGTTAGGGTTAGGGGTTAGGGTTAGGCTTGGGCTTAGGGTTAGGCTATAGATAGAGCTAGGGGTAGTGTTGGGGTTAGGGTTAGGCTCTGGCTTAGGGTTAGGCTATAGTTAGGGTTAGGGGTAGTGTTGGGGTTAGGGTTAGGGGCTAGGGTTAGGCTCTGGCTTAGGGTTAGGCTATAGTTAGGGTTAGGGGTAATGTTGAGGTTAGAGTAAGGGGTTAGGGTTAGGCTCTGGCTTAGGGTTAGGCTATAGTTAGGGTTAGGGGTAGTGTTGGGGTTATGGTTAGGGGTTAGGCTCTGGCTTAGGGTTAGGCTGTAGTTAGGGTTAGGGATAGTGTTGGGGTTAGGGTTAGGGGTTGGGGTTAGGCTCTGGCTTAGGGTTAGACTATAGTTAGGGTTAGGGGTAGTGTTGGGGTTAGGGTTAGGGGTTGGGGTTAGGCTTAGGGTTAGGCTATAGTTAGGATTAGAGATAGTGTTGGGGTTAGGGTAAGGTCATGGCCAATGATTTAGCCTTCCAGAGCAAAATTTGTGAAAATTCCAATAAAAATCATGGAAACAGTGGAGAAATATGACCAAACTAACACAAAGTTGACTCCTGGTTGGAGCCTATGACGGATGTGTTGGGAGATGTCTAGTTTGAGCTGGGGAGGTATTACAGAGCTGAATGAGCTGTATCTGGAAAGCACATTTTGCCTAGAATCATTTTTTGTGATTAAGAAAAATAATCAATAAATTTCTCTAATTTATTCACATATTTAAATAACACGGGGTAAATTTTTTGCGGAAAAATGCTTATTCAGCACTTTTTGGGATAAGCATGGACCATAGTGACATGAAACTCTGTCAAACACATTGAGAGAGCTGAAATGAATGAAAGTTCCAATAAAAACTGGAAATAGTTGAGAAATATGACCAAATTAAAAAAAAGTGGTACTCCAGAATGGGCGATAATAGGGTTAACCCAACCAATTGTTATAACATGCGTATTCCCATACAAACGATCTGTCTTCCAGAGAAAACTAAGATTTGTGGAGATGTTTTGCTATCATTCCATCATACCCCAGTATGTCCTCTGTCAGTGAAAAAAGTTTGAATCAAAACTCCCCACGAAAATCAAAAGATCTCACCTGTTGAAGACGCCATCTATAGAAAATGTCAAAAAATGTCATTCTGATTTTGACAGATGGAGGCAGGTCAAAAAGGTCAAATTTTTTAAAGAAAATGCACCTTAATCACATCAAATCATGTCTCAGAGTTGGTCCATACATACACCTTTTCATTCATGTACTTACCAAAATCCAACCACTGGTGATGCTAATGTAATTACAATAATTGGACTATATTTTTGTTTTTATAATGCCATCTATTCGTCTTCCCACTCGGCGGAAGGATCTAATGGTTGAGTGTCCCCTAGTAGTGACCCATCCTTTAAGTAACAATTGTAATTTCCTCCAAAATGTAACCCCAAGTTGTTTTCTAGTAAAATAATACAAACCGCAAGCAGATTCGACTATTTTTTCCAGATATATGAATGATTAAAGTTACCCACCTCCTTTCTGCAATTAGATGTTTTCCTGGGATATTGACTAAAATTGGAACCTATGGCTAGATGTGTTGGGAGGTGTCTAGTATGAGCTGGGGAGGTAGTACAGAGCTGAATGAGCTATATCTGGAAAGCACATTTTGCCTAGAATCAATTTTTGTAATTTAAAGAAATAGTCAATTAATATCTCTTATTTATGCGCATATTTAAATAGCACGGGTAGATTTTTGCAAAAAATGCCTATTCTACACTTTTGGGAAATAGTACAGG
>CAIIXF020000373.1:0-15000 GCA_903813345.2 Owenia fusiformis | reverse complement strand
CTAACCCTAACCCTAACCCTAACCCTAACCCTAACCCTAACCCTAACCCTAACCCTAACCCTAACCCTAACCCTAACCCTAACCCTAACCCTAACCCTAACCCTAACCCTAACCCTAACCCTAACCCTAACCCTAACCCTAACCCTAACCCTAACCCTAACCCTAACCCTAACCCTAACCCTAACCCTAACCCTAACCCTAACCCTAACCCTAACCCTAACCCTAACCCTAACCCTAACCCTAACCCTAACCCTAACCCTAACCCTAACCCTAACCCTAACCCTAACCCTAACCCTAACCCTAACCCTAACCCTAACCCTAACCCTAACCCTAACCCTAACCCTAACCCTAACCCTAACCCTAACCCTAACCCTAACCCTAACCCTAACCCTAACCCTAACCCTAACCCTAACCCTAACCCTAACCCTAACCCTAACCCTAACCCTAACCCTAACCCTAACCCTAACCCTAACCCTAACCCTAACCCTAACCCTAACCCTAACCCTAACCCTAACCCTAACCCTAACCCTAACCCTAACCCTAACCCTAACCCTAACCCTAACCCTAACCCTAACCCTAACCCTAACCCTAACCCTAACCCTAACCCTAACCCTAACCTAACCCTAACCCTAACCCTAACCCTAACCCTAACCCTAACCCTAACCCTAACCCTAACCCTAACCCTAACCCTAACCCTAACCCTAACCCTAACCCTAACCCTAACCCTAACCCTAACCCTAACCCTAACCCTAACCCTAACCCTAACCCTAACCCTAACCCTAACCCTAACCCTAACCCTAACCCTAACCCTAACCCTAACCCTAACCCTAACCCTAACCCTAACCCTAACCCTAACCCTAACCCTAACCCTAACCCTAACCCTAACCCTAACCCTAACCCTAACCCTAACCCTAACCCTAACCCTAACCCTAACCCTAACCCTAACCCTAACCCTAACCCTAACCCTAACCCTAACCCTAACCCTAACCCTAACCCTAACCCTAACCCTAACCCTAACCCTAACCCTAACCCTAACCCTAACCCTAACCCTAACCCTAACCCTAACCCTAACCCTAACCCTAACCCTAACCCTAACCCTAACCCTAACCCTAACCCTAACCCTAACCCTAACCCTAACCCTAACCCTAACCCTAACCCTAACCCTAACCCTAACCCTAACCCTAACCCTAACCCTAACCCTAACCCTAACCCTAACCCTAACCCTAACCCTAACCCTAACCCTAACCCTAACCCTAACCCTAACCCTAACCCTAACCCTAACCCTAACCCTAACCCTAACCCTAACCCTAACCCTAACCCTAACCCTAACCCTAACCCTAACCCTAACCCTAACCCTAACCCTAACCCTAACCCTAACCCTAACCCTAACCCTAACCCTAACCCTAACCCTAACCCTAACCCTAACCCTAACCCTAACCCTAACCCTAACCCTAACCCTAACCCTAACCCTAACCCTAACCCTAACCCTAACCCTAACCCTAACCCTAACCCTAACCCTAACCCTAACCCTAACCCTAACCCTAACCCTAACCCTAACCCTAACCCTAACCCTAACCCTAACCCTAACCCTAACCCTAACCCTAACCCTAACCCTAACCCTAACCCTAACCCTAACCCTAACCCTAACCCTAACCCTAACCCTAACCCTAACCCTAACCCTAACCCTAACCCTAACCCTAACCCTAACCCTAACCCTAACCCTAACCCTAACCCTAACCCTAACCCTAACCCTAACCCTAACCCTAACCCTAACCCTAACCCTAACCCTAACCCTAACCCTAACCCTAACCCTAACCCTAACCCTAACCCTAACCCTAACCCTAACCCTAACCCTAACCCTAACCCTAACCCTAACCCTAACCCTAACCCTAACCCTAACCCTAACCCTAACCCTAACCCTAACCCTAACCCTAACCCTAACCCTAACCCTAACCCTAACCCTAACCCTAACCCTAACCCTAACCCTAACCCTAACCCTAACCCTAACCCTAACCCTAACCCTAACCCTAACCCTAACCCTAACCCTAACCCTAACCCTAACCCTAACCCTAACCCTAACCCTAACCCTAACCCTAACCCTAACCCTAACCCTAACCCTAACCCTAACCCTAACCCTAACCCTAACCCTAACCCTAACCCTAACCCTAACCCTAACCCTAACCCTAACCCTAACCCTAACCCTAACCCTAACCCTAACCCTAACCCTAACCCTAACCCTAACCCTAACCCTAACCCTAACCCTAACCCTAACCCTAACCCTAACCCTAACCCTAACCCTAACCCTAACCCTAACCCTAACCCTAACCCTAACCCTAACCCTAACCCTAACCCTAACCCTAACCCTAACCCTAACCCTAACCCTAACCCTAACCCTAACCCTAACCCTAACCCTAACCCTAACCCTAACCCTAACCCTAACCCTAACCCTAACCCTAACCCTAACCCTAACCCTAACCCTAACCCTAACCCTAACCCTAACCCTAACCCTAACCCTAACCCTAACCCTAACCCTAACCCTAACCCTAACCCTAACCCTAACCCTAACCCTAACCCTAACCCTAACCCTAACCCTAACCCTAACCCTAACCCTAACCCTAACCCTAACCCTAACCCTAACCCTAACCCTAACCCTAACCCTAACCCTAACCCTAACCCTAACCCTAACCCTAACCCTAACCCTAACCCTAACCCTAACCCTAACCCTAACCCTAACCCTAACCCTAACCCTAACCCTAACCCTAACCCTAACCCTAACCCTAACCCTAACCCTAACCCTAACCCTAACCCTAACCCTAACCCTAACCCTAACCCTAACCCTAACCCTAACCCTAACCCTAACCCTAACCCTAACCCTAACCCTAACCCTAACCCTAACCCTAACCCTAACCCTAACCCTAACCCTAACCCTAACCCTAACCCTAACCCTAACCCTAACCCTAACCCTAACCCTAACCCTAACCCTAACCCTAACCCTAACCCTAACCCTAACCCTAACCCTAACCCTAACCCTAACCCTAACCCTAACCCTAACCCTAACCCTAACCCTAACCCTAACCCTAACCCTAACCCTAACCCTAACCCTAACCCTAACCCTAACCCTAACCCTAACCCTAACCCTAACCCTAACCCTAACCCTAACCCTAACCCTAACCCTAACCCTAACCCTAACCCTAACCCTAACCCTAACCCTAACCCTAACCCTAACCCTAACCCTAACCCTAACCCTAACCCTAACCCTAACCCTAACCCTAACCCTAACCCTAACCCTAACCCTAACCCTAACCCTAACCCTAACCCTAACCCTAACCCTAACCCTAACCCTAACCCTAACCCTAACCCTAACCCTAACCCTAACCCTAACCCTAACCCTAACCCTAACCCTAACCCTAACCCTAACCCTAACCCTAACCCTAACCCTAACCCTAACCCTAACCCTAACCCTAACCCTAACCCTAACCCTAACCCTAACCCTAACCCTAACCCTAACCCTAACCCTAACCCTAACCCTAACCCTAACCCTAACCCTAACCCTAACCCTAACCCTAACCCTAACCCTAACCCTAACCCTAACCCTAACCCTAACCCTAACCCTAACCCTAACCCTAACCCTAACCCTAACCCTAACCCTAACCCTAACCCTAACCCTAACCCTAACCCTAACCCTAACCCTAACCCTAACCCTAACCCTAACCCTAACCCTAACCCTAACCCTAACCCTAACCCTAACCCTAACCCTAACCCTAACCCTAACCCTAACCCTAACCCTAACCCTAACCCTAACCCTAACCCTAACCCTAACCCTAACCCTAACCCTAACCCTAACCCTAACCCTAACCCTAACCCTAACCCTAACCCTAACCCTAACCCTAACCCTAACCCTAACCCTAACCCTAACCCTAACCCTAACCCTAACCCTAACCCTAACCCTAACCCTAACCCTAACCCTAACCCTAACCCTAACCCTAACCCTAACCCTAACCCTAACCCTAACCCTAACCCTAACCCTAACCCTAACCCTAACCCTAACCCTAACCCTAACCCTAACCCTAACCCTAACCCTAACCCTAACCCTAACCCTAACCCTAACCCTAACCCTACCCTAACCCTAACCCTAACCCTAACCCTAACCCTAACCCTAACCCTAACCCTAACCCTAACCCTAACCCTAACCCTAACCCTAACCCTAACCCTAACCCTAACCCTAACCCTAACCCTAACCCTAACCCTAACCCTAACCCTAACCCTAACCCTAACCCTAACCCTAACCCTAACCCTAACCCTAACCCTAACCCTAACCCTAACCCTAACCCTAACCCTAACCCTAACCCTAACCCTAACCCTAACCCTAACCCTAACCCTAACCCTAACCCTAACCCTAACCCTAACCCTAACCCTAACCCTAACCCTAACCCTAACCCTAACCCTAACCCTAACCCTAACCCTAACCCTAACCCTAACCCTAACCCTAACCCTAACCCTAACCCTAACCCTAACCCTAACCCTAACCCTAACCCTAACCCTAACCCTAACCCTAACCCTAAACCCTAACCCTAACCCTAACCCTAACCCTAACCCTAACCCTAACCCTAACCCAGTTGGGCCCTAACCCTAACCCTAACCCTAACCCTAACCCTAACCCTAACCCTAACCCTAACCCTAACCCTAACCCTAACCCTAACCCTAACCCTAACCCTAACCCTAACCCTAACCCTAACCCTAACCCTAACCCTAACCCTAACCCTAACCCTAACCCTAACCCTAACCCTAACCCTAACCCTAACCCTAACCCTAACCCTAACCCTAACCCTAACCCTAACCCTAACCCTAACCCTAACCCTAACCCTAACCCTAACCCTAACCCTAACCCTAACCCTAACCCTTACCCTAAACCGGATGTGACGTCATAGCTACTTCCGGTACCGGTCTATAATTGAACCCCTAGTGGATTCTTACTCCTGGGACTCTTATGCAACTTCTATGAAAAATTCAGAATTATAGATCGGCCATGTTCGGATAAGTTGAGCCCTAATCCTAACCCTAACCCTAACCCTAACCCTAACAAGTGGGCGATAATAGGGGAATTCCCCATTGAATCAATGTGTTAATATTCTGAACTTTAAAAAATTATATTTCGTTAAGTAATAGTCGGATTTAAATTTGGTCAAGTGATATTGAATCAGGGTGTAATGTTACGTTGGAAAAAAAATATAAAAAAATAAAATAAAATAAAATTGAAAAAAAATGTCGAAAAATTTTCTAAGTCCAGCTCCCCACCCATATCTCAAAAACTAAAAGTCGGATCAACAAACGGTTTTCAGATTCATAATCAGTGACCTCAAAATAGGCAAAAACAAAAAAAAGATTTTGAAAAAATACGCAAAATAAATATTTTAGTCGAAACCGGAAATGACGTCATAACTTTTTACGTCATCAGTCTATAATTGCATTCTGGGCAGAAATGTTGACAAACAACCTATAGGCATCATTTAAGAACAAATTTAAAATTATAGCCCCACTGATTACCCAGTAGCTCCTGTATAACTCTAACCCTAACCCTAACCCTAACCCTAACCCTAACCCTAACCCTAACCCTAACCCTAACCCTAACCCTAACCCTAACCCTAACCCTAACCCTAACCCTAACCCTAACCCTAACCCTAACCCTAACCCTAACCCTAACCCTAACCCTAACCCTAACCCTAACCCTAACCCTAACCCTAACCCTAACCCTAACCCTAACCCTAAACCCTAACCCTAACCCTAACCCTAACCCTAACCCTAACCCTAACCCTAACCCTAACCCTTTCTTCAGGGTTATACCCTAACCCTAACCCTAAACCGGATGTGACGTCATAGCTACTTCCGGTACCGGTCTATAATTGAACACCTAGTGGATTCTTACTCCTGGGACTCTTATGCAACTTCTATGAAAAATTCAAAATTATAGACCGGCCATGTTCGGATAAGATGAGCCCTAATCCTAACCCTAAAAAAATTAAATTTTTAAATTTTTCTAAGTCTAACCCCCACCCTATATCTCAAAAACTAAAAGTTGCATCGACAAACGGTTTTTAGATTCATAATCAGTGACCTCAAAATAGGCAAAAACAAAAAAAAAATTGAAAAAATACGCAAAATAAAATTTTTGGTCGAAACCGGAAATGACGTCATAGCTACTTCCGGTACCGGTCTATAATTGAGTGCCTAGTGGATTCTTACTCCTAGGACTCATATACAACTTTTGTGAAAAATTCAAAATTATAGACCGGCCAGGTTCGTAGTAGTTGGGCCCTAATCCTAACCCTAACCCTAACCCTTTCTTCAGGGTTATACCCTAACCCTAACCCTAACCCTAAACCGGATGTGACGTCATAGCTACTTCCGGTACCGGTCTATAATTGAACACCTAGTGGATTCTTACTCCTGGGACTCTTATGCAACTTCTATGAAAAATTCAAAATTATAGACCGGCCATGTTCGGATAAGATGAGCCCTAATCCTAACCCTAAAAAAATTAAATTTTTAAATTTTTCTAAGTCTAACCCCCACCCTATATCTCAAAAACTAAAAGTTGCATCGACAAACGGTTTTTAGATTCATAATCAGTGACCTCAAAATAGGCAAAAACAAAAAAAAATTTGAAAAAATACGCAAAATAAAATTTTTGGTCGAAACCGGAAATGACGTCATAGCTACTTCCGGTACCGGTCTATAATTGAGTGCCTAGTGGATTCTTACTCCTAGGACTCATATACAACTTTTGTGAAAAATTCAAAATTATAGACCGGCCAGGTTCGTAGTAGTTGGGCCCTAATCCTAACCCTAACCCTAACCCTAACCCTTTCTTCAGGGTTATACCCTAACCCTAACCCTAACCCTAAACCGGATGTGACGTCATAGCTACTTCCGGTACCGGTCTATAATTGAACACCTAGTGGATTCTTACTCCTGGGACTCTTATGCAACTTCTATGAAAAATTCAAAATTATAGACCGGCCATGTTCGGATAAGATGAGCCCTAATCCTAACCCTAAAAAAATTAAATTTTTAAATTTTTCTAAGTCTAACCCCCACCCTATATCTCAAAAACTAAAAGTTGCATCGACAAACGGTTTTTAGATTCATAATCAGTGACCTCAAAATAGGCAAAAACAAAAAAAAATTTGAAAAAATACGCAAAATAAAATTTTTGGTCGAAACCGGAAATGACGTCATAGCTACTTCCGGTACCGGTCTATAATTGAGTGCCTAGTGGATTCTTACTCCTAGGACTCATATACAACTTTTGTGAAAAATTCAAAATTATAGACCGGCCAGGTTCGTAGTAGTTGGGCCCTAATCCTAACCCTAACCCTAACCCTAACCCTTTCTTCAGGGTTATACCCTAACCCTAACCCTAACCCTAAACCGGATGTGACGTCATAGCTACTTCCGGTACCGGTCTATAATTGAACACCTAGTGGATTCTTACTCCTGGGACTCTTATGCAACTTCTATGAAAAATTCAAAATTATAGACCGGCCATGTTCGGATAAGATGAGCCCTAATCCTAACCCTAAAAAAATTAAATTTTTAAATTTTTCTAAGTCTAACCCCCACCCTATATCTCAAAAACTAAAAGTTGCATCGACAAACGGTTTTTAGATTCATAATCAGTGACCTCAAAATAGGCAAAAACAAAAAAAAATTTGAAAAAATACGCAAAATAAAATTTTTGGTCGAAACCGGAAATGACGTCATAGCTACTTCCGGTACCGGTCTATAATTGAGTGCCTAGTGGATTCTTACTCCTAGGACTCATATACAACTTTTGTGAAAAATTCAAAATTATAGACCGGCCAGGTTCGTAGTAGTTGGGCCCTAATCCTAACCCTAACCCTAACCCTAACCCTAACCCTAACCCTAACCCTAACCCTAACCCTTTCTTCAGGGTTATACCCTAACCCTAACCCTAACCCTAAACCGGATGTGACGTCATAGCTACTTCCGGTACCGGTCTATAATTGAACACCTAGTGGATTCTTACTCCTGGGACTCTTATGCAACTTCTATGAAAAATTCAAAATTATAGACCGGCCATGTTCGGATAAGATGAGCCCTAATCCTAACCCTAAAAAAATTAAATTTTTAAATTTTTCTAAGTCTAACCCCCACCCTATATCTCAAAAACTAAAAGTTGCATCGACAAACGGTTTTTAGATTCATAATCAGTGACCTCAAAATAGGCAAAAACAAAAAAAAATTTGAAAAAATACGCAAAATAAAATTTTTGGTCGAAACCGGAAATGACGTCATAGCTACTTCCGGTACCGGTCTATAATTGAGTGCCTAGTGGATTCTTACTCCTAGGACTCATATACAACTTTTGTGAAAAATTCAAAATTATAGACCGGCCAGGTTCGTAGTAGTTGGGCCCTAATCCTAACCCTAACCCTAACCCTAACCCTAACCCTAAACCCTAACCCTAACCCTAACCCTAACCCTAACCCTAACCCTAACCCTAACCCTAACCCTAACCCTTTCTTCAGGGTTATACCCTAACCCTAACCCTAAACCGGATGTGACGTCATAGCTACTTCCGGTACCGGTCTATAATTGAACACCTAGTGGATTCTTACTCCTGGGACTCTTATGCAACTTCTATGAAAAATTCAAAATTATAGACCGGCCATGTTCGGATAAGATGAGCCCTAATCCTAACCCTAAAAAAATTAAATTTTTAAATTTTTCTAAGTCTAACCCCCACCCTATATCTCAAAAACTAAAAGTTGCATCGACAAACGGTTTTTAGATTCATAATCAGTGACCTCAAAATAGGCAAAAACAAAAAAAAATTTGAAAAAATACGCAAAATAAAATTTTTGGTCGAAACCGGAAATGACGTCATAGCTACTTCCGGTACCGGTCTATAATTGAGTGCCTAGTGGATTCTTACTCCTAGGACTCATATACAACTTTTGTGAAAAATTCAAAATTATAGACCGGCCAGGTTCGTAGTAGTTGGGCCCTAATCCTAACCCTAACCCTAACCCTAACCCTAACCCTAACCCTAACCCTAACCCTAACCCTAACCCTAACCCTAACCCTAACCCTAACCCTAACCCTAACCCTCTATAATTGAGTGCCTAGTGGATTCTTACTCCTAGGACTCATATACAACTTTTGTGAAAAATTCAAAATTATAGACCGGCCAGGTTCGTAGTAGTTGGGCCCTAATCCTAACCCTAACCCTAACCCTAACCCTTTCTTCAGGGTTATACCCTAACCCTAACCCTAACCCTAAACCGGATGTGACGTCATAGCTACTTCCGGTACCGGTCTATAATTGAACACCTAGTGGATTCTTACTCCTGGGACTCTTATGCAACTTCTATGAAAAATTCAAAATTATAGACCGGCCATGTTCGGATAAGATGAGCCCTAATCCTAACCCTAAAAAAATTAAATTTTTAAATTTTTCTAAGTCTAACCCCCACCCTATATCTCAAAAACTAAAAGTTGCATCGACAAACGGTTTTTAGATTCATAATCAGTGACCTCAAAATAGGCAAAAACAAAAAAAAATTTGAAAAAATACGCAAAATAAAATTTTTGGTCGAAACCGGAAATGACGTCATAGCTACTTCCGGTACCGGTCTATAATTGAGTGCCTAGTGGATTCTTACTCCTAGGACTCATATACAACTTTTGTGAAAAATTCAAAATTATAGACCGGCCAGGTTCGTAGTAGTTGGGCCCTAATCCTAACCCTAACCCTAACCCTAACCCTTTCTTCAGGGTTATACCCTAACCCTAACCCTAACCCTAAACCGGATGTGACGTCATAGCTACTTCCGGTACCGGTCTATAATTGAACACCTAGTGGATTCTTACTCCTGGGACTCTTATGCAACTTCTATGAAAAATTCAAAATTATAGACCGGCCATGTTCGGATAAGATGAGCCCTAATCCTAACCCTAAAAAAATTAAATTTTTAAATTTTTCTAAGTCTAACCCCCACCCTATATCTCAAAAACTAAAAGTTGCATCGACAAACGGTTTTTAGATTCATAATCAGTGACCTCAAAATAGGCAAAAACAAAAAAAAATTTGAAAAAATACGCAAAATAAAATTTTTGGTCGAAACCGGAAATGACGTCATAGCTACTTCCGGTACCGGTCTATAATTGAGTGCCTAGTGGATTCTTACTCCTAGGACTCATATACAACTTTTGTGAAAAATTCAAAATTATAGACCGGCCAGGTTCGTAGTAGTTGGGCCCTAATCCTAACCCTAACCCTAACCCTAACCCTAACCCTAACCCTAACCCTAACCCTAAACCCTAACCCTAACCCTAACCCTAACCCTAACCCTAACCCTAACCCTAACCCTAACCCTCTATAATTGAGTGCCTAGTGGATTCTTACTCCTAGGACTCATATACAACTTTTGTGAAAAATTCAAAATTATAGACCGGCCAGGTTCGTAGTAGTTGGGCCCTAATCCTAACCCTAACCCTAACCCTAACCCTTTCTTCAGGGTTATACCCTAACCCTAACCCTAACCCTAAACCGGATGTGACGTCATAGCTACTTCCGGTACCGGTCTATAATTGAACACCTAGTGGATTCTTACTCCTGGGACTCTTATGCAACTTCTATGAAAAATTCAAAATTATAGACCGGCCATGTTCGGATAAGATGAGCCCTAATCCTAACCCTAAAAAAATTAAATTTTTAAATTTTTCTAAGTCTAACCCCCACCCTATATCTCAAAAACTAAAAGTTGCATCGACAAACGGTTTTTAGATTCATAATCAGTGACCTCAAAATAGGCAAAAACAAAAAAAAATTTGAAAAAATACGCAAAATAAAATTTTTGGTCGAAACCGGAAATGACGTCATAGCTACTTCCGGTACCGGTCTATAATTGAGTGCCTAGTGGATTCTTACTCCTAGGACTCATATACAACTTTTGTGAAAAATTCAAAATTATAGACCGGCCAGGTTCGTAGTAGTTGGGCCCTAATCCTAACCCTAACCCTAACCCTAACCCTAAACCCTAACCCTAACCCTAACCCTAACCCTAACCCTAACCCTAACCCTAACCCTTTCTTCAGGGTTATACCCTAACCCTAACCCTAACCCTAAACCGGATGTGACGTCATAGCTACTTCCGGTACCGGTCTATAATTGAACACCTAGTGGATTCTTACTCCTGGGACTCTTATGCAACTTCTATGAAAAATTCAAAATTATAGACCGGCCATGTTCGGATAAGATGAGCCCTAATCCTAACCCTAAAAAAATTAAATTTTTAAATTTTTCTAAGTCTAACCCCCACCCTATATCTCAAAAACTAAAAGTTGCATCGACAAACGGTTTTTAGATTCATAATCAGTGACCTCAAAATAGGCAAAAACAAACAAAAAATTTGAAAAAATACGCAAAATAAAATTTTTGGTCGAAACCGGAAATGACGTCATAGCTACTTCCGGTACCGGTCTAAAATTGAGTGCCTAGTGGATTCTTACTCCTAGGACTCATATACAACTTTTGTGAAAAATTCAAAATTATAGACCGGCCAGGTTCGTAGTAGTTGGGCCCTAATCCTAACCCTAACCCTAACCCTAACCCTTTCTTCAGGGTTATACCCTAACCCTAACCCTAACCCTAAACCGGATGTGACGTCATAGCTACTTCCGGTACCGGTCTATAATTGAACACCTAGTGGATTCTTACTCCTGGGACTCTTATGCAACTTCTATGAAAAATTCAAAATTATAGACCGGCCATGTTCGGATAAGATGAGCCCTAATCCTAACCCTAAAAAAATTAAATTTTTAAATTTTTCTAAGTCTAACCCCCACCCTATATCTCAAAAACTAAAAGTTGCATCGACAAACGGTTTTTAGATTCATAATCAGTGACCTCAAAATAGGCAAAAACAAAAAAAAATTTGAAAAAATACGCAAAATAAAATTTTTGGTCGAAACCGGAAATGACGTCATAGCTACTTCCGGTACCGGTCTATAATTGAGTGCCTAGTGGATTCTTACTCCTAGGACTCATATACAACTTTTGTGAAAAATTCAAAATTATAGACCGGCCAGGTTCGTAGTAGTTGGGCCCTAATCCTAACCCTAACCCTAACCCTAACCCTTTCTTCAGGGTTATACCCTAACCCTAACCCTAACCCTAAACCGGATGTGACGTCATAGCTACTTCCGGTACCGGTCTATAATTGAACACCTAGTGGATTCTTACTCCTGGGACTCTTATGCAACTTCTATGAAAAATTCAAAATTATAGACCGGCCATGTTCGGATAAGATGAGCCCTAATCCTAACCCTAAAAAAATTAAATTTTTAAATTTTTCTAAGTCTAACCCCCACCCTATATCTCAAAAACTAAAAGTTGCATCGACAAACGGTTTTTAGATTCATAATCAGTGACCTCAAAATAGGCAAAAACAAAAAAAAATTTGAAAAAATACGCAAAATAAAATTTTTGGTCGAAACCGGAAATGACGTCATAGCTACTTCCGGTACCGGTCTATAATTGAGTGCCTAGTGGATTCTTACTCCTAGGACTCATATACAACTTTTGTGAAAAATTCAAAATTATAGACCGGCCAGGTTCGTAGTAGTTGGGCCCTAATCCTAACCCTAACCCTAACCCTAACCCTAACCCTAACCCTAACCCTAACCCTTTCTTCAGGGTTATACCCTAACCCTAACCCTAACCCTAAACCGGATGTGACGTCATAGCTACTTCCGGTACCGGTCTATAATTGAACACCTAGTGGATTCTTACTCCTGGGACTCTTATGCAACTTCTATGAAAAATTCAAAATTATAGACCGGCCATGTTCGGATAAGATGAGCCCTAATCCTAACCCTAAAAAAATTAAATTTTTTAATTTTTCTAAGTCTAACCCCCACCCTATATCTCAAAAACTAAAAGTTGCATCGACAAACGGTTTTTAGATTCATAATCAGTGACCTCAAAATAGGCAAAAACAAAAAAAAATTTGAAAAAATACGCAAAATAAAATTTTTGGTCGAAACCGGAAATGACGTCATAGCTACTTCCGGTACCGGTCTATAATTGAGTGCCTAGTGGATTCTTACTCCTAGGACTCATATACAACTTTTGTGAAAAATTCAAAATTATAGACCGGCCAGGTTCGTAGTAGTTGGGCCCTAATCCTAACCCTAACCCTAACCCTAACCCTAACCCTAAACCCTAACCCTAACCCTAACCCTAACCCTAACCCTAACCCTAACCCTAACCCTAACCCTAACCCTAACCCTAACCCTTTCTTCAGGGTTATACCCTAACCCTAACCCTAAACCGGATGTGACGTCATAGCTACTTCCGGTACCGGTCTATAATTGAACACCTAGTGGATTCTTACTCCTGGGACTCTTATGCAACTTCTATGAAAAATTCAAAATTATAGACCGGCCATGTTCGGATAAGATGAGCCCTAATCCTAACCCTAAAAAAATTAAATTTTTAAATTTTTCTAAGTCTAACCCCCACCCTATATCTCAAAAACTAAAAGTTGCATCGACAAACGGTTTTTAGATTCATAATCAGTGACCTCAAAATAGGCAAAAACAAAAAAAAATTTGAAAAAATACGCAAAATAAAATTTTTGGTCGAAACCGGAAATGACGTCATAGCTACTTCCGGTACCGGTCTATAATTGAGTGCCTAGTGGATTCTTACTCCTAGGACTCATATACAACTTTTGTGAAAAATTCAAAATTATAGACCGGCCAGGTTCGTAGTAGTTGGGCCCTAATCCTAACCCTAACCCTAACCCTAACCCTAACCCTAACCCTAACCCTAAACCCTAACCCTAACTGGAACTACTTTATTCGTTAATTTTCATCGGTGAAGCAGGGATTTTACCTGAAAATGAGTCCCTATGTTGGCGTAGTGATATATAAAAATCGAGACGCAAACCCTATATTAAATATAGTGTCAAGATGAAGGTTATGTATAGGGGAACGCAGAAATATAGTCATTGTATGGGCTAGTTCGTTCGAAAATGGCGATATGTACCCCAGAACTTGAATTTTGTGATTTTTTCAATATTTTTCAATGATTTACAGGAGTGACACCTTAAAAAGATAAGTCAAAACCGGATGTGACGTCATAGCTACTTCCGATACCGGTCTATAATTGAACCCCTAGTGGATTCTTACTCCAGGGACTTTTATACAACTTTCATGAGAAATTCAGAATTATAGACCGGCCATGTTCGGATAAGTTTAGGATGGCAACCAAAATGACTGCCAAAATGAATAATTAATTTTGGAACAGATTCATTTGGATATCAAAGATGGCCCTGATTGAATGTACCATCTCAATTGTACTCTCTTCATCAAAACGATGAACTGGTTTGTGAAAGCAGAAGAGTCCTAATACAGAGGTCTCAAAGAGACTGATGACACAAGACATCTTTCTTGCCTTTATGGACATCATTTGATTAATGTTATGACCTAGTCATTCCCTGGAGCATAACGGATTTTAAGCTGCTTGGAGAAGATGAGATGTATGTAGTGCAATCCAAGGAATCTTTACAGCTGAGTGGTATACAAAGGAAGCTAATGTGCTATTTTTCATACTATCCATGATGAGAGAATTGAATATATTTTGACAAAATATTTTGATGGGTCCCAACAACAGCATCTTTGAGAACTAGAAAAGTGGATGAAAGCTATTGACCTTCAGCAATGTAGGGAGTTGGTACAAAGTCTTATGCTTTTAGTTATTCTCCAATGACTTTTTCAACTCCAATGTAACAACAGGCTGTTGAAGAGGCTGAAGAGAGGAAGCAACATCAACAGTAAGGAGGGGTGACTTGCAAAGGTCTCCTGGGAGTAGATAGGCAACTTTGGTTCCATTAATCTAAAACAAACACCCCGAGCAACTCATTTAAACCTAAAAACATGAGAAAAAGAGGAATCTGATGCATGCTTCGA
>CAIIXF020000372.1:3500-18500 GCA_903813345.2 Owenia fusiformis | reverse complement strand
TACTTAATATTATATAAAACAAGATATTGAATTATTTTACACGTCATTTTGATTTAGTCTTGGATGAAAGAATTTAATCTCAGACCTAAAAGAATTGTATCTATTGTAAAGTATAGAATGAATTTAATGTGGTCTAATTGACCATTTTCCATATAAATGGAACAATAGATGGCATCATGGGTATTGGTAGGGCTTAATAACATGGCAACTCAATGGCAAGAGTCACTTAATTTATTGATTTAACAAGTAATTCCATTTGGATCAACTTAAAACACCATTGAACTTTAACTATATGATATTATTGACATGTGGATTGTGATTTCACATTAAAATTGTAATTCTTATAAGAGTAAATGAACTTTTCAAGATTTTCAACATTGTTTTAATTGGGGTTTTACCCCGACCATTTCTAGAAATCTTGAAAATCTCTAGAATTTGAATATAGGTACATAAACAGTGCAAATCAAAGTTTAGAAAATTACACACAGAATTCAAATATGCCATCAAATAGAAGAAAATGTCAGTCTTAAGTAATTAAAAATACAGATCTTCTAAAATCTCATTAAAAACTATCCTTTAATGAGATTTCAAAGCTATATGGAAAAGCCTCTATTGACCAGGTCCTAGTGCCCCATAGGGAGTTACTTTAAATCTGGCAAGTTCAATGTTTGGCATGTATATTGGAAATAATTTAAGTTCCTCAGATGACAATTATTGATAAGTAGAATTGATTTGAATACTGGTGAGTCACCCTGAATTATTCTCAAATGCTGAGGAGGTCACTAAAACCTTTGAACTTCATTTAAAGCAGCTTAATTTGGATAGAAAATATAAGTTTTAATCCAAAAATTATTTCCAATCACTTCTTCTGTTCAAAGAATACTCTATGGAAACATTTGATGTTGTAATGAATGAAGACATTTTTCTCCAGATGAAAGTAATGGACAACAAGCCATTTGAGATCACCCCCAAGAAGGGCAAGCTGCAGCCAGGAAAGTGTAAGACAATCAAGTTCTACAAACATGACATGGCTGGTACAGACAGCCTTCCGGTCCTACTCAAGGAGACCTCAGGCAGGGAAATATTGGTATGGGATGTTTTGGATACACCTTTGTTTATTCATTTTTATGTCACTACCCCAAGTCATGACATATTGTTACAGTCTCCAATGTTTTTGTAGACTGTTCGGCATTTGGTTGTTGGTGTTCAACAGGGTAATTGGACAACTCATTCCCTAGACAACTCATCCCTGGACAATTCATCCTCTGGACAATTCATCCCTGGACAACTCATCCCCTAAACAAATCATCCTTCGGCATGTTTGAGTAATGTAATGTTATACATTATCAATTCATGTTTGATATTCAAATGATTTTTTTAATGTTTTAGTTTGAATATGATCAGATTTAAGTTGCATAAACATATATAACACGAACAAATAATTTTTGGAGGGGAAATCTTTACTGTTAGAAAACCAAGGAGATGAATCAATTAACCAATTAATCTGTGATTTGTTTTGTAAATATTACCTTTTAAATTTTACTTTTAATATACAATTTTGATATTGTATTAACATTGATAAAAGAAGCTTCTTTGATGTCATAAATATGCTTGTTCAGTTCATAACTCAAATATTCTTTAATCCTAGGATTATTTTTTTACAGTATTCACAGATAAAAACTTTTACAGATAAAGTTCCTAAAGTTCATGTTTTCAAGTTTAAATTTCATAATTTTGTGTCAATAAAGTGAAAAATAATATTTTGGATGATCCAAGGTGTATTTATTTGATATTTCCTTTCAAAAAATCACTTTACAATTTAGCTTCGTGTGATAAAGGATGATTTGTCCAGGGGATGAGTTGTCTAGGATGGGTTGTCCAGGGGATAAGTTGTCCAGGGGATGAGTTGTCTAAAGGATGAGTTATCCAGGGATGAGTTGTCTAGGGGATGACCTGTCCCCAAGCCAAAAAGTGGTGACATTTTGCATGTTAATGCCTTGTCTTTGAATATGTGACTTCTCCATCCAACATCATCCATCATCATTTTTTGATTGAATCTAACTGCTCATCATCTAGGTAAAGTGTCAAAACTGGATGCTCAGTAACTTTAAGTTACTATAATCCCTTAACTAGAACAACGGCAACGCCAAAGCGTAGCGAATCCCATCGAACAGCCATGGATGGCATTTTTACAAACAAAGTATATAGCAAAAATGGCAGGCAATTTTCAAAATGACCGCCTTCTACCAAAAGTGTCGTTAGACCATTTGCCATACTTATAGTATTCACATACCAAATATGAACAAAATCGCTCCACTACTTTTCGAGTTATAGTAAAATACGTTAAAATGGTGGCCATTTTTCAAAATGGCCACCTTCTACCAAAAGTGTCATTAGACAGTGTGCCATGGTTACAATATTCACATACCAAATATAAACAAAATCGCTTCACTACTTTTCGAATTATTATAAAATACATTAAAATGGCGGCCATTTTTCAAATTTTTTTCAAAATGGCCACATTCTACTAAAAGTGTCATAGGATAGTGTGTCATGCTTTTAGTATTCACATACCAAATATGAACAAAATCGCTTCACTACTTTTCGAGTTATAGTAAAATACATTAAAATTTTAAGTTAATAAGTTTAAGTTACTATAATCCCTTAACTAGAACAACGGCAACGCCAAAGCGTAGCGAATCCCATCGAACAGCCATGGATGGCATTTTTACAAACAGAGTATATAGCAAAAATGGCCGCCATTTTTCAAAATGACCGCCTTCTACCAAAAGTGTCGTTAGACCATTTGCCATACTTATAGTATTCACATACCAAATATGAACAAATCGCTCCACTACTTTTCGAGTTATAGTAAAATACGTTAAAATGGCGGCCATTTTTCAAAATGGCCGCCTTCTACCAAAAGTGTCATTAGACAGTGTGCCATCCTTATAGTATTCACATACCAAATATGAACAAAATCGCTTCACTACTTTTCGAGTTATAGTAAAATAGGTTAAAATGGCGGCCATTTTTTAAAATGGCCACCTTCTACCAAAAGTGTCTTTAGACAGTGTGCAATGTTTATGGTATTCACATACCAAATATGAACAAAATCGCTCCACTACTTTTCGAGTTACAGCAAAAATCGTAAAATAACGAGTAAAGGCCGCCATTTTTCAAGATGGCTGCCATGTGCTTCTTTAATATCTACATTTCTAGCTTTATTAATGTCATATATAATTTTTTTACATCTAAAACATATTCCTATTACAGTTTTACATATTGCACCTAAATTACTGTAAATTCGGCACTAAAATGGCCGCCATTTTGAAATGAGCGGCCATTTTGAAAATCGGCTTTCGAGCAGAACTTCCACCTCCATAGGGTATATGTGTACAAAATATGAACAAAATCGGGCCAACGGTATTTGAGTTATTGCCCGGACGGACGGATGGACGGACGGACGTACGTACTGACGGACGAACTGACGGATGGACGGACGAAGGCGTTCCCTATATCCCTCTGGACTTCGTTCGATGGGATAATTACCCGGATAAACACCAATTCACTTATCAAGAAATACCATTCATTTCTATATCTGATGTCCCAAAAAATAAGACACTTTTTGACAAGTATTTTCTCGACAACTGATAAACCAAATTCAATGAAAATTCGTACGAAGTAGCCCAAGAGTATCATTAGAAAGGTATAAAAATATGAAAAAGATCAAGTAAATGTTATGTGAGTACTTAGAATTAGATGGACCAAGTTCTTCTGCTAGTGCTATGAATATGTAAGAGATGGGTCTCATAGTATGTGTATATTTTTGAATTATAGACTGTATTTCAAAATAACCAATATCAATGTAAAAGTCACGTATTAATCCATTTCTAAGTATTTATTCTAACAATATCTCCTCCAATTAATTTTGAGAATGAATGGATTTTGGAAATTTAGGAAGAATAAAAAAAATTAATTAAACATGACACACAGACAAGCTATTTTGACAGTTTGACAAATGGTATCACCTGATAGCTGGTACACACTCTATACAGGTCTCATCGCACAGCTCCGGTGTGCTTTTTTGTTTGAATTTCTTAGCGCTCACAGAATGTTGATCTTGTTTATATTTTGACAACTTGCTAATGATATTCGTAGGCTACTTTGTACGAATTTTCAGTGAATTTGGTTTATCAGTTGTCGAGAAAATTCTTGTCAAAAAGTGTCTAATTTTTTGGGACACACAATACAAGGAAAGTAAGCAATGTTTTGGAGGATATGCTTCAAATTTTTTTTGTATAAATTACTCTTTTAGTATTTGCACTTGATATTTTTTCGATTCTGGTATATTGAAATGCATTGTCTTTGATGTCAATATTCTTCATGTATCGTCATACAAATTGTTATTTCTGTACTCTCAGAAGAAGGATAAGATGTTAAGGGTTAACAATACTAGCAATCTACCTTTTGGAGTGGCTCACCAAGGGGAACATCAGTCCCAACATGACAGCAGCTCCCATAAAATGCTAAATACCTGTAAATTGATCATTTGACTTTGCCTGATTCTTGAATTGAGGTGATCTTGTCCAAAAGACCTAAAAACATCAAATACCTAGATATTCACCTTTGACTTTGAGATGACCTTGGCCCATAAACATTGACTTTGACCTCATATAGCCTAATCATGAGTCACCAAGTCACAGTATCTTTTAAGTGCCTTAAAACGCCAAATACTTAGTTATTGACCTTTGACCTTGACCCATGAACAATGACCTAAGGTCACCTAATCAAGGGTCACAGCAGCCTCCAAGGTGCTTAAAATGCCAAATACTTAGATATTGACCTTTAACCTTAAGATAACCTTGACCCAAAACATTGACCTTCACCTTAAGTCAACTAATTATTGGTCGCCAAGGGTTGCAGAAGCTGGCCTTAAATCATCAAATGCCTAGATATTGACCTTTGACCTAGGATGTCAAATACCAAGATATTGACCCTTGAGCTTGGAATGACCTTGACCCATAAGGTTGATCTTTACCTCAGGTCACCTAATGATTAGTCACCAAGGGTCACAGCAGTTTCAATGACCTTAAATCACCATAAACCTAAATGTTGACCTTTGAACTAGGAATGACCCTGACCTCAGCTCACCTAATTATGGGTTGCCAAGCGTCACAACAGCTCCGAAATGAATTAAAACGCCAAATTCTAGGATATTGATCTTTGACCTTGGAATGACCTGAACCCATAATGTTGACCTTGACCTCAGATCACTTCATCATGGGTAGTCAAGGGTCAAAGCACAAACCAAGATCTTAAAAATTCAAATACTTAGATATTGACCTTTGACCTTGGAATGATCTTGACCTCTTACCTTCGTAGAATGCTCACTGCCCCACTTAGTATGTTGACCAAGTATAAGGGCCCAAGGTCAAACCATCTAGGAGGAGATGTCTGGACAGACAGACAGACAGAAAGACAGACGGACCACCACGCTTTATAGTAAGAAGATGTGTGACTGAGTTGGTTTTTCATACTTCAATTTTCGATAATTTTTAAGGCAATACCCTGACTCATTCCTTGACGTTTGAAGTTTCTTAACTTTTGAAATATTTGATAAAAAATAGATGTGTTTAAATGTTATCTATACATTTCAAATTTAATTTCAGAATGGTACAGATGATGTTAGGAAGAAATCCCAAAGCTAAAGAGATGTCGAGAAATACCCGACATTCACAAAAAAACATTAGTTATTTTTTATCATAGTGGTGTATGATCCTCACTACCAAGTGTATGGCCTCAGTATATGTACTGACTTAGAAACTATGGAGAATGATATCTACATCCACCATCAACTTCTAATACTGACAATGAACATTTGTGCTAGTTTAACATAAACAAGGTTAACATAATGGTAAAAATACCAATGAATGATTTTATATTGATGAGGGTGAAAGTACTGGAATTTTTATTTAATTGACTGTATATTTTTTGCTATTTATATGGTTGCCGTAGTAAAGAATGACTGAAGGTATTGCAACAGATTTCAGACAATCACATGTTGGATTTTAGGTATTTTCTAAGGATTTGATCAAGTGCATATGTTAGGCCAATCCATTAACTCCAGGACAAGCACTTATTGAGATGATAAAATAATTTGGACTTTGAGACAGGGGAGGTGCAAACACCCGACCAACATTTTTTTCTGACATGTCCTGATTTTCAAACCTTCCACTAACGTTTTCTAAATGTTTTATGCATCAATATGTTGTATTTGGAGACACAAATAAACTCTTAAAAGAAAAATAGGATTCAAGCAGGGATATCACTTTTCGGTGACCAAAACTAGGCTGAAAACAATGGATCGCATGTGTTTTCCCTATGGGAAAATAACATGGTAGAAACTGTTTTCCACTTTATCCCAGTTGAATCCTATTTTCTTTTTAGGATATTAACTGTGTCTAGAAATGCAACATATTAATGCATAAACATTATAAAAAAGAGTGGAAGGGGCTGAAAATCAGGAAAACATTTTTGAAAAGAAATGTTGTTGGGGTGTTTGCACCTTCCCTGTCTTGAAGTCCAAATTATTTTATCATGTCTATGAGTACTTTTCCTTTAGATAATGCATTGACCTAACATATGCACCCTTTTTTAAATTTTCAGAAAATTACCACAATCCAACATGTGACTGTCTGAAATCTTTTGCGATACCTTCCGTCATTTTTTAACCTATTGTACATTTACATATTGTAAATTTACACTGATAATGATTGAGGTGAGAACTCACTTCGAGACTAGATCTTAAAGTTATTGTAGTATTTTAGTGTCATTGTAGAGTTGACCATAGGGCATACAGCAAATTGGAGGTGATTGTAAATTTTCTATATACGTCATAGCATAGGTATTTCTCAATAAGGATATGTTATACAGCTACATATTTATGATGGTTGGCATTTTCCTTCTTCAGAAAACTATATCTACCATTGATTTGCTGTATTCCTTGTAGTGACTTTATAATTTTTATGGTTACCCTAATGGCTATACAGTATGCTGTATAGTGACCCTGAGACAATAATAAATAGGGTCATTAGTATTTCTCTATTTTGGGAAAGTGTGTCCGCCATAGAATTCCCAACTCTGTGGCGACTGTAGGTTTTCTTTGGTTGCTGTACAGGCTACCTTGTAGAAGCTACAATGTGTAAACTTTCACCGATAGAGGTGGGGAGAAGGACTCAATTAGAGTTTGATTCTTGAGTTGAAAGTAAAATTAGTATTGCACTCTACACAGACTGTGCTATATGAAAGCAAACAGTGTGTATATCAAGTTTGCAAGGTGCGGATATTAAGGGTCATTTTTGAATTTGAATTCGTGATATTTCACAAACTAAGGCATGTTGGGTACTCAATTATACAGGGTAGGCCAAAAAAAGCCACTTTTTTTTCAAAATGCTATAACTTTTTTAATTTTTGATATAAAATCATAATTTGTGTACCAAATGAAACTTGAGGTTGTTATCTAGCCATGGATCATGAATTATACACTTTTACTTGAATAAAATATGTCACCAGCGTCTCACTTAAACATGTGGTGTGCCATGAGAAATAAGCATAATTTGCAAAATGTTCCTGAACTAATATGGCCTGATGATCGCCAAACTAATAGCCCTGATGCAAACCCCAGTGAGTATAGGGTTTGGGAAGGTCTCAAGAATATTGTATGAAGGCACCCAATCTAGAAAATTGCTCAACTAAAGCTGGCAATTAAGACAGGTTGAGAAAAACTTAGCTAACATTTCATTGATACTGCTATATCAGCAAAGCGAATAAAACTAAAATATATTACAATTAGGGTGGCGGACCATTTGAACTCCCCTTTAGATCAAATATAATCCAAGTTGGAGCACTTGTTACATTATATTATTACTAAGAACCCTTGGCACTATATAACTGCAAAATTTGGTGTATGTAGGTTGGAAAATAAAAAAGTTGTAGTGTCTTCAAAAGAAAGTGGCGTTTTTTGGCTTGCACACAAGATATCCACACTGTTTGTTTTATTTAGTATAGCACAGTCTGTATAGGGTGTATTGCAATTGTAGAGATGACTGGATGTCATACAGCAACCTTGAGGTTGTAGGTTTTCTACATTTGTCGTAACATAGATATTTCTCAATTGGGATACATTGTACAACAACCTTAAAGACTGGTTATTGTTGCTATTTCTCTACTCCAGGGAACTACGTCATCTTTAGAATTTCTTTATTCTTGAGGTGACCATATAATGTTTCTGGGCTGTATGTTGTACAGTGACCATGAGAAGACTGTAAATTTTCTATGGTTGTCAGTATTTCTCTATTTTTGGGAAACTGTCCGCCATAAACTCTGTTGCGACTGTAGATATGCTATGGTTTCCATAGAGGCTACCTTGTAAATTTATACACTAACTTTACACTGATAGAGATTGAGGAGAGGACTCAATTAGAGACTAGATCCTGTGGTGAATTTAGAATTTCTATTGTTATTGTAAAGGTGACTGTGTGTCATTCACCAGCCTTGAGGTGACTTTAGATTTTCTATATTTGTCAAAGCATAGGTATTTCTCAATTGGGATATGTTGTATGGCAACTTTGGATTTCTATGGTAGTTATTGGCAAATTTCTCCTACAGAGAACTATGTTGTAATAGACTTGTCATATTCCTTGTTGTGACCATATAAATTATATGATTACCATTGAGGCTGTACAGTGACCTCGAGAAGACCGTAGATTTTCACGGTAGTTTGTATTTCTTTATTTTGGGAAACTGTGTCCGCCATAGATTTGCCTTAGACTCTGCGTCAACGGTAGATGTGCTATGGTTTTCATAGAAGCTACCTTGTAAATTTACACACTGTAACTTCACACTGATAGAGATTGAGGAGAGGACTCTATTAGCGACTAGATTCTAGAATTTCTTTTGTCATTGTAAAGGTGACTGTATGTCATACAGCAGTCTTCAGGTGACATTAGATTTTCTAAATTGGCATTTCTTTACTTACAGAGAGATATATCTGTCATGACTGTATTCCTCGAGGTGACCATATAGTTTCTATTGTTACTGTAAGGGCTGTAGATTATAGGTTGTATGATGTACAATGACCTTGAAGCAACTGTAGATTTTCTACACTGTTGTTGGTATTTTTCTACATTTGTGAAATTGTGTCCATCAATATATTTGTGTATGGTTTTTGGCAAACAGCTCATTTTAACTAAAATGCGTCCTCTATTTATAGTATGTATAATTGGGACTTTCAAGATGTGTGTTCGGAATTTCTGTAAATATATCATAGTCTAATCGATTCTTAATCAATAATATCAAGGTTGATCAACATGTCCGGATTTTCTTTTACTAATTTTCATGAGTAATAATTGCTGATACAAGAGTCGGTCAAAAAGTTTCTTACCATTGGCTCTAGATTTTATAATAACATGAGTTGGATGATCAAACTTTAACCAGAGATGGGGTAGCTAGTTAGTGTTAAAGTTTTAGCATCCAACTCCTCTTATTAAAACATCTAGAGCCAACGGTAAGGAATTTTTTGATCTACCCTTGTACTCAATGGATGTTCGTGTATTTTCATATTTGTCTATGTATTCTACTATAATATGCAAAAATGCATAAAAAATAATGTGAAAGTATTATACATTTTATCAATCATCTATAATTATAATCATGGATATTATTATATTATTATTATTGTATTAGTAAAGTAGTATCATCATACGTACCTATCTTAAATCAAAAGTGTTATTTACTAATCTAATGACAGTGTTGAAGTGCTTATGTTATCATTAACATTAATATTTTATTTGTGTAAGGGAACATAGAAAAACACACAGCAAAAACAATATCACGGAACAAAATCAAATCATAATCAAAGATGTGTCACGCATAATCAATTGCTGTGTACCGGAGTTTCTCGCGAATAGGCCCATGTGCGTTTATTTGAAAGAGGGGTGTATGAAAATATGTTTTCCTTCTTTATAAAGGCCCATGGGCGTTTATTAAAAAATCTTTCAAATAAACGCCCAGTGGGCGAAACATTCGAGAAAAGGAATGAAATTGCAAACAATAAATATGTAAGGTAATAAGTGATAACTGTCGTTCAAGTACAAATGATTAATAAAAAATATGACTAGAGGTCACATATTGGTCAACGTTCTTGCCTGCGTTCATGATACTAGTGCGTGAGTATGAAGGCCATGTGTCAACTTTACAATTGATAATATCCCTCGAAATAAACGCCCATTAGCTTGGGAAAGCTATTTTCCCTCTAAATAAACGCCCACCCTCCTTGGAAAAATGTTTTTTCCTCTTAATAAAGGCCCATGAGAGTTTATTAAAAACTCTAGGTCTTTTCGCGAGAAACTCCATTACTATTGCTTCTCTTCCAATGCGTTGATTGAAATGTCTGAATGTAGCTGTTTTTAATCAAAAGAAGGGGGTACATAAGAACATTTTAGCCTCAACTGTTTTGTATTTATCCATATTATGTGGTATATGTGCTGCAAAAATGTATGAAAACTTTATATGACTAAGTTCTGATGTTTTAACCAGAATTCTAAAAAATATGTTTCATACTCCAATAAGCCTAGGTACATTACCTGTTAAATCCCCATTTAAATTGGGAGAAATTCCGATTTTCGAGTGCTCGTCCCGAATTTTATTTTCTCAAAACCAGTATTTTAAGCATCTTCATTCACAAAATTTCAATTGTTGTCTTTAGACCAAGTGAAAAGCGACGATGGATTTTAAGATAAAAATTCTGATTTTTCTTTAAACTCCAATTTTTCGTTCAAAACTCCCACTTTGTTTATGAGACACTCTGACTTTTCTTGGAAACTCCTGATATTTCTATTTATACTCGTTTGTTGTGAGGTTTATGTTTCTTTATTTTCACTTTTAAGATCAGTACATAAATTATTTTAGATTTTAAAAGTTACATGACTAGATGTATATACAGAACAGGAAATGATCATGAAATATTACATTTCTCAAAATGATAGGTCTATTAAATTGAAGTTATTTCTAGGTAAGAAAAGAAGCTGCAAATAGATCATTTTGCAATAATGATTTGTAATAGGCCAAACGCATTTCAAAAGTGGATTTATCAAATTATTTTTTGTAAACCCTGATTTTTCTCCCAATTAATTCTTGCCATTCTAATTTTCTCCAAATTATTTTTTTGTAAACCCTGATTTTTCTCCCAATTAATTTTTTTGCACCCTGATTTTCTCCCGTTAAGTCTTAGCAATTCCAATTTTCTCCTGATTGTGTTATCAATCCTGATTTCCCCCCGATTATTTTGAATTTGTAGACACGATTTTTCCTAATTTTTAAGAACTCTCAATTTTCTCCCAATTTATATATTAGTAATCCCGATTTTTTCCCGATTTTTTGGAATTGTTGATATAATTTGTGTTACCCCGATTTTTCTCCCAATATCTTTTTGAAATCCCGATTCGACCAATTTTTCTTAAAAATCCCCGATTTTCAAACTATATCTCTCTTTTCACCCCGATGTTTCTTTAATAAATCTAAAATTCTCCCAATTTTTAAAAAAATACCCCAATTTTATTTTATTTTTACTTGACAGACATGGGTACGCTTTGATGGAAGTTTACCCCTTTCCTTTAGTTCTTAAGCAGGACTGTAATGTAAAGCTGCTATTGCTGTAAGGAATAATGGTTGTAGCGATAAGTACCGATTGTGATACCTCAATACAGTTTTTATGTGTTAAATATTTGTTCTGTTCTTTCTGGTGACATTTGATATTCTCAGTCACACCCGGTGATCCTACAAAATGAACGGAGGGGGGGGGGCAGACGATTTATGCAAAAAAAGATTTTTGTGCAACCAAGGAGTGGTTACACTGCAGCAAGATAACTTTAATGTATGAGTTTGTCTTGTTTAAAAGACAACCATTCTAAATAACACCATATGAGCACTAGCTTTTATTCCCCCTCATTAAAAAATTCCCAGGATTCAAAATCTGAAACCAAAATGAAATGAAATTTCCAGATGACTTAATTTCATCTTTTAAGGATCAAACTGGACAATTTATAGTTTTTGGAATTTGAAATTTGCTGAAACAACCAACTAGCCAAACCAAACAATCAACAAAAGCAAAAAACAAATCAAACAAGCAAGCGGCAAAAGTTTGAATATCTAAGGTCAAGCTTAAAAAATAGGTCAATTCGTGACTACAATGGGAGTTTCAATTAAACTCTGTTCGATTTACCATTCCAATCGGTTACTTCGATATACCTTACGTGCAGGTGAAATTCCCAAACTCTAAAATGTCATACCACTGTAGTCTTACTTCAAGACCCTGGGTTCCCCTAATCTACACTTTTTGAATTGGAGAAGTAGATGGGGGGTCCACGGTCTTATAGCAAGACTAAACAATCTGAACTGTAAATCGGATATCATTCCAGATTGAAGATTCGGAATCTTTAATCTCGAAATGTTAAATTTGAAGTACATTTTTGTTGATCACTTTTGTTGACACGGATACTCAAAACCTTCTGATGGCAAAAGGCTGGCTATCTCTAAGCTAAAGGGCAAGAATCTTTTAGGCCCTATATAAGCCCCCGAGATATTTAGAATAAATTGTATGGGATATCAAAGAAAGGACTTTGTTTGATAACCAAATCCAAAAATTGGGTTAATCTAACCTTTATATTTCAAAATATAGGTCATTCTATTAACATGTATAAAATGACCTTTTGAAGGAAAATTCACTTTTCACATTATTATTGCCAATCTACATAAAAACACAACAAATATATTCTCAGTAACAAGTCAAAAATGCATATCAAACTATTGAATATTGATTTTTGTGTTCATTGAGATCAATTATTCACAAACAGTTTGCAAACGTGTCTGAAAAGAATATTGAGTTTATTAAGTTACAACACGTACAGTGATAAAGACCAACTGCAACATTGAAAAACACAAAGTAAATAATAAGTCAAAAATGCATATCAATCAATTACAAAATGTATATTGATCTGCTTTATTGAGATCAATTGCTCATGTCCAGTTTGCATGGTTGTCCAGGGGATGAGTTGTCCAGGATGAGTTTCTAGGGGATGAGTTGTCCGTAAGTCAAATACCGATCCTTATTATTTTACACAGTGATGAACCACACGGGGCAATATTTGAAAACACATGAAATACATTTTAAGTAATAAAAAACACTGTATAATGCTTGAAAATGGATAATGTGACACGTATAATAGCTATAGGTTGACAAAAATGTTAGCCAAATAAATATTTATGATGGGTTAGGAATATGATGATACCTCCATATAAAGTCAATAGTGCATAGTCATATGTTAAGTCAATACACCATTACTTCATCAATCCTCATTTTTTCTAAGTGGAAGCCCCTGTTACCGGAAAAATGTAACATAACCCAATGTAGAGCATATATGGAGGAATATTAATTATGCAATAGTTGGTTTTTGTGGCTAACACTCGGACAACAAACTCCTTTTTAGAACTCTTACACCAGTGATCCGCTCGATCTGTCGATTAGGCTGGTTACCGAAATGAACTGTTTCGGTAACAAAATGGAACCGGGAAGGTACGATTTTTCTTTTTTCCTTACTCCATGCGTTGTAGGAAAAATTCCCATTACATTTTTGAAACAAACGTGTGTCAGTATCATATGTCTAAGAAAATATACATGTTTGTGAACAAGTAGTTCAGAAGACACAGAATCGTCGATTTAATACCTCACTTAAGTTACATAAACAGAAATCCGAAAAACGGTTAAGATCTGTATTTCTAACCCATTCCATTTACGTAACTTATGTGAGGTATTAAATCAACGATTCTGTGGTCTTCTGAACTATTTGGTCGCTAACATGTACATTTTCTTAAATAAATGATACACATGTTTGTGATAAAAAATGTCATGAGAATTCCGCCCACAACGCATGAAATAAGGAAAAAAGAAAAATCGTACCTTCGAGGTTGCGACATTTTGTTACCGAAACGGTTCGTTAAGACTCCAGATTGATTTGACCTAGATAGATCAGTAAAGAGCTAGTAAGTAACTGAGTAAATAGCTGAGTTAGTACCTTAGTAAAAAACCAGGATCAAAAATATTGAAGGACGACCGAGATAATGGGAAAAAGTGACAAAGTACTGGATTTGACCTAGTTCTTGACCTTTGACCTAGATAAAAATTTGACCTAATTTCCCATCATCCCAGATACATTCCCTAGTTGGTCATGTAAGCAGCTTAAAGTAAGCTCTTCTAGTTGGCGAGAAATATGGGAAGGAGGAAGAAGAAGAATAACTAAACATGTAAATTGAACAGGTTCAATTTAAGACTCCAGATTTAAAACTTTTTAAAGCTGAGTCATCCAAAATACTGTAAGCTGAGCCATTCAGAATAAGCTGAGTCATCTAGAATACAGACATTTAGACAACTCTTAAGTAGCTTATCTTCGTCTTCATTGGCTTAACATGGGGATATCATAATATCGACTTTTCGAGACTTCAAACTGCTATAACTATCTAACCAGAATTTGGGTCGAAATTTGGTTTGCAGATTCGAATTTCTGAGAAAATTCTACGTTTGTGTCATAACTCATACATTAAATTTTGAGAACTTTTTGTGTTGACCTACTTTCCGGACGCCATTCCTCAAAATCGGTAAGAGTAATCAAAAAAGACTAATAGTGAATAGTGACAAAGATAATTGACATAACATGGGATATCAAAATACCAATTTTTTAATTTTTCAAAACGCCATTACTTCCAAACCGAGTGTCGGATTGAAATTTGATTTGCAGATTCAGATTCCTGAGAAAATTCTACCCTTAATTCATAACTCATACGTTAAATTTGGAGAAACTTTCATGTTGACCTACTTTTCGGACACTATATCTTAAAAGTGGGTCAAAATACTTTCTGACGGCAAAAGGCTAACACTATTAGCAC
>CAIIXF020000371.1:6187-18500 GCA_903813345.2 Owenia fusiformis | reverse complement strand
CAGATTAATTATATTCTTCGAAATTTTGTATACATGTAGACAAGAGTGTGCTAATAGTGTTAGCCTTTTGCCGTCAGAAAGTATGTTGCCCCACTTTTGAGATATGGTGTCCAAAAAGTAGGTTAAAATAAAAAATTCTCCAAATTTAACGTTTGAGTTATGAAGTAAGTATAGAATTTTATCAGGAATCCGAATCTACAAACCAAATTTCGATCCGACTTCCGGTTCAGAAGTAATGGCGTGTCCAAAAAGTAGGTCAAAATAAAAATTTGCCAAATTTAACGTATGAGTTATGAATTAGGGGTAGAATTTTGTCAGGAATCCGAATCTTTAAATCAAATTTCGATTTGACTCCTGGTTCGGAAGTTATGGCGTTTTGAAATTTCGGAAAATCGATATGATGGTATATTGATAGAAAGTCAAGAGTAGAGAACAAAATATTGAAAAATTCATCCATCCTTCCTATCTGATCTTACCCTATCCTATCCTATCCTTCCTATCTATCCTTCCTTCGTATCATTTCCTTCCTATCCTTCCTATCCTCTCCTATCATATCCTTTCTTCCTATTCTGTTCTATCCTATCCTTCTTTCTTATTCTATCCTATCGTTCCTTCCTATTCTATCCTATCCTACCTTCCTATTTTATCCATCCATCTTTTTCTGGATGACTCAGCTTATTTTGGATGACTCGGCGTATTCTGGATGACTCGGCTAAAAAAAAGTCTAGATCTGGAGTCTGAAATTGAACTTCGTTCAATTTCCAAAGTCTAGTTATTTATTCTTCCTCCCTCTTTTTCTCCTACTTCCAACTAACTTTTAACTAGCTACTACATAGTCCTACTAGGGACCTGGGCTGAACTTGGCGGGAAAGGAATTTTTATCTAGGTCAAGGTCAAAGGTCAAAATCTAGGTCAAATCTAAGTTTTTTTCAAGTTTCTCAAATCCTGACACTACACTTAAATATTTTTGGCTGAATTTTTGCACACAGATAGATATTAGTATTCTATTAGTCTTAGCCTTTTGCCGTCTAGAGAAATTTTGCCTAGATTTTGAGATATTGAAGGTCAAAAAAAGGTCAAAAAAGGACTTTTTTCAACTTGCTTCAAATTGACCGGATTTTTTTTTAAAACTCATTTACAAGTTCTCAGGATTCCAAATCTGACCTTACTTTTGACCTTTGACCTTTGGTTGACCTTCAGTGACCTCTGAAAGGTCAAAAAAGTTGATTTTTCAAATCGATTTTCTGGATTCAAATTTAGGTATATTTATTCACAAAATATCTTTTGAGGTCTAAAAAAGTAAAATTTGCAAGGTCAAAGGTCAAGGTCATCAAACGAAATCAAAAACTGTGTTTTCTAAGTTTCTCAAAATTGGAGACTACAAATCAATTTTTTTTACTGAAAGTCAGAATATATATTCCTCTAAAGGTTCTACACATAATAGCAATTGACTATTTATTAAAATTTTGCTCCAGTTTTGAGATATTAGAACTCAAAAACTGAAAAAAGGTCAAATTTCAAAATTTTTCAAGGTCAAATTTCAACTTGCTCTAAATTGACCAAACTTTTTTTTAAAAAGCATCTACAAGATCTCAGGAACTCAAATCTGACCTTAGTTTTGACCTATGACCTTTAGTTGACCTTCAGTGACCTTCGAAAGGTCAAAAAAGTTAATTTTTCAAATTGATTTTCTGGATTCAAATTTAGGTTTCTTCAATCAGAAAAGATATACTAAGGTCTAAAAAAGTAAAACCTGTAAGGTCAAAGGTCAAGGTCATCAAACAAGATCACAAATTGTGTTTTCTAAGTTTCTCAAAGTTTGTGACTACAAATCAATATTTTTGAATTAAAGTCAGGATATATATTCCTCTAAAGGTTTTACACATAATAACAATTGATTATCTATTAAAATTCTGCACCAGTTTTGAGATATTGGACCTCAAAAACTGAAAAAGGTCTAATGTTGAAATTTTTCAAGGTCAAATTTCACATTGCTTCAAATTGACCACACTTTTTTTTTTAAATCATCTACAAGATGCCTGGAGTTCATATATGTCCTTGTATTTAAGATTTGACCTTTGGCTGACCTTTAAATGTTCAAAAAAGCCTACGGGGCCTCTGTAAGATTGCTTGCAATCTTCTAGTTATTATTCTTTATTCTTTATTCTTTATTAGGAGGCCCCCGGCAGGGGCCTCCTATCAATTTTGTAGATATTATTCTTTATTATTCTTTATTATTAGGAGGCCCCATCGGGGGGCCTCCTATCAATTTTGTAGATATTATTATTAGACTCCAGATTTCATCTGGAGTCTATTGCTTTTGCCAGTTTTCTTATTAGACTCCAGATGTCAATCTGGAGTCTATTGTTTTTGCCAGTATTCTTCTTATTATTCTTCTTTATTATTCTTTAGACGTTTTTTCTATAACTATAAGGTATCCAGTAAAGACCATTATACAGTTCATTTAGGTTCAGAATCTAGTTGGTGGGAAATTGGGTCAATTTTTTATCTAGGTCAAAGGTCAAGAACTAGGTCAAATCTTACATTTTCAACCTTCTGTCTATTATCTTCTTCGTAATTTATCGAAACGTCTTCCTCTTTTTTTCATTATGTAGCTTAGAAACAGCCCTTTCATAGTGTGCCATCAGATTTTTGATTACTGTTACTGATTTTGAGATATGGCGTCCGAAAAGTAGGTCAGAACAAAAAGTTCTCCAAATTCAACATGTGAGTTATGAAATAAGTGTAGAATGATCTCAGGAATCCGAATCTGCAAATCAAATTTGGATCAGACTTCCGGTTCGGAAGTTATGGCGTTTTGAAAGCTCAAAAATCGCTAAATTTGGTGCCCATGTTAAGTCAATAGGGAAAAAAATTTTTTTGAAGTGAAAAATACGAAATAAAGACTGAGTTCAGCTAAATATAATGAAAACTTTTAAAAGAATGGGACCTCAAAAGCCATCTAGCTTCAAAATTTGGACACCAAAATGCCTAGGTCAAAATCTAGGTCAAATTCAAAGTTTTTCCTTAGTTTTGCGATTCTGACACTACACTTTAATTATATTCTTCGAAATTGTGTATACATGTAGCCAAGAGTGTGCTAATAGTGTTAGCCTTTTGCCGTCAGAGAGTATTTTGACCCACTTTTGAGATATGGTGTCTGAAAAGTAGGTCAAAATAAAAATTCGCCAAATTTAACGTATGAGTTATGAATTAGGGGTAGAATTTTGTCAGGAATCCGAATCTTTAAATCATATTTCGATTCGACTCCTGGTTCGGAAGTTATGGCGTTTTGAAATTTCGGAAAATCGATCTGATGGTATCCTGATAGAAAGTCATCCATCCTTCCTATCTGATCTTACCCTATCCTATCCTATCCTTCCTATCTATCCTTCCTTCGTATCATTTCCTTCCTATCCTCTCCTATCATATCATTTCTTCCTATTCTGTTCTATCCTATCCTTCTTTCTTATTCTATCCTATCGTTCCTTCCTATTCTATCCTATCCTACCTTCCTATTTTATCCATCCATCTTTTTCTTGATGACTCAGCTTATTTTGGATGACTCGGCTTATTCTGGATGACTCGGCTAAAAAAAGTCTAGATCTGGAGTCTGAAATTGAACTCGTTCAATTTCCAAAATCTAGTTATTATTCTTTCTTTCTTTCTTTCTGAACACTTTTTCTCAGCAACTAGAAGGACTTACTTAAATCTGCTAACATAGTCAACTAGGTAATGAAACCTAGTTTCTGGGAAATTAGGTCAAATGTTTATCTAGGTCAGAGGTCAAGAACTAGGTCAAATCGTGGTTTTTCACTATTTTACAAGTTTTCTCAGTCGTCCTTTGGTATTTTTGCTCCAGGTTTTTTTCATCATGTTCCTTAGAAAAAAAGCTAATTCCGTAAGGCAAATCGTTTTTTGATTACTCTTACAGATTTTGAGAAATGGCGTCCGAAAAGTAGGTCAGAACATGAAAAGTTCTCCAAATTCAACGTGCAAATTATCAAATAAGTGTAGAATTATCTCAGGAATCCTAATCTGCAAACAAAATTTCGATCCGACTACCGGTTCGGAAGTTATAGCGTTTTGAAATCTCAAAATCGCTAAATTTGGTGCCCCATGTTAAGTCAATGGGGAAAAAGATTTCTTCGAAGTGTAAAATACGAGATATAGACTGAGTACAGCTTAACATAATGAAAGCCTATAAAAGAAGGGGATCTCGAAGGCTATCTAGCTTTAAAATTTGGACAGCAAAATGCCTAGGTCAAAATCTAGGTCAAATTTATAGTATTTTCTTATTTTTGCGATTCTGACACTACACTTTAATAATTTGCTTCAAAATTTTGTATACAGATAGCCAAGAGTGTGCTTATAGTGTTAGCCTTTTGCCGTCAAAAAGTATTTCTACCCACTTTTGAGATATGGTGTCCGAAAAGTAGGTCAAAATGAAAAGTTCTCCAAATTTAACATATGAGCTATAAAATAAGAGTAGATTTTTCTCAGGAATCCGAATCTGCAAATCAAATTTCGATCCGACTTCCGGTTCCAAAGTTATGGCGTGTCCGAAAAGTAGGTCAAAATAAAAATTCGCCAAATTTAACGTATGAGTTATGAATTGGGGGTAGAATTTTGTCAGGAATCCGAATCTTTAAATGAAATTTCGATCCGACTTCCGGTTCGGAAGTTATGGCGTTTTGAAATTTCGGAAAATCGATCTGATGGTATCCTGATAGAAAGTCAAGGAAAAAAGATGTTTTTGAAGTGTAAAATACGAGATATAGATTGAGTACAGCTTAAGATAATGAATTCCTATAAAAGAAGGGGACCTCAAAAGCTACTTAGTTTCAATATTTGGACACCAAAATGCCTAGGTCAAAATCTAGGTCAAATTCATAGTTTTTCCTTATTTTTACGATTCTGGCACTACACTTTTAGTATTTGCTTAAAAATTTTGTATACAGGTAGCAAAGAGTGTGCTAATAGTGAGAGCCTTTTGCCGTCAGAAAGTATTTTGACCCACTTTTGAGATATGGTGTCCGTAAAGTAGGTCAAAATAAAAAGTTCTCATAATTTACCTTATGAGTTATGAATTAAGGGTAGAATTTTCTCAGGAATCCAAATCTGCAAACCAAATTTCAATCCGACTTCCGGTCAAAAATTCTTACTTACCTACCCACTTACCTACTCGGCTACATACTTAGCTACCTACTCAGCTACTTACTCAGCTACCTACTCAGCTACTTACTCAGCTACCTGCTCAGCTACCTACTCAGCTACTTACTCAATTACTTAATCATCTACTTACTCAGCTTCCTACTCAGTTACTTACTCAGCTCTTTACTCAAGTAAATCAATCTGGAGTCTTAAATTGAACTTTGTTCAATTTACCAATCTAGTTATTCATTCTTTCTTTCTTTCTTTCCGAACACTTTTTCTCAGCAACTAGAAGAACTTACTTTAACCTACTTACATGGCTAACATAGCCCATCAACCTAGTTTCTGGGAAATTAGGTCAAATTTTTATCTAGGTCAAAGGTCAAGAACTAGGTCAAATTTAGGTAAAATTAACATTCTGTCAATTATCTTCGTTGTTACTTGTGGTAACTCCTTCATCTTTTTTTCAACATGTAGCTTAGAAAAAAACAAATCGAGAGTGTGCCATCCGTTTTTTGATAACTCTTAGCGATTTTGAGATATGGCGTCCGGAAAGTAGGTCAAACTAAAAAAGTTCTCCAAATTTAGCATATGAGCTATGAAATAAGGGTAGAATTTTCTCAGGAATCCGAATCTGCAAACCAAATTTCGATCCGACCTCCCGTTCGGAAGTAATGGCGATTTGAAAGCTCAAAAATCGCTAAATTTGGTGCCCCATGTTAAGTCAATGGGAAAAAAGACTTTTTTTAATTGTAAAATATGAGATATAGACAGAGTGCAGCTTAACATAATGAATTCCTATAAAGGAAGGGTACCCAAAAGCTACCTAGCTTCAAAATTTGGACACCAAAATCCCAAGGTCAAAATCTAGGTCAAATTGATAGTTTTTCCTAATTTTTACGATTCTGACACTACACTTAAATGATTTGCTTCTAAATTTTGTATACAGGTAGCAAAGAGTGTGCTAATAATGTTAGCCTTTTGCCGTCAGAAAGTATTTTGACCCACTTTTGAGATATGGTGTCCGAAATGTAGGTCAAAATAAAAAGTTCTCCAAATTTAACATATGAGCTATGAAATAAGGGTAGAATTTTCTCAGGAATCCGAATCTGCAAACCAAATTTTGATTCGACTTCCAGGTCGGAAGTTATGGCATTTTGAAAGCTCAGAAATTGCTAAATTTGGCCCCATGTTATGTCAATAGGGAAAAATATAATTTTGAAGTGTAAAATACCAGGTATAGACTGAGTACAGCTCAACATAATGAAAGTCTATAAAAGAAGGGGACCTCAAAGGCTACCTAGTTTCAAAATGTGGACACCAAAATGCCAAGGTCAAAATCTAGGTCAAATTCATAGCTTTTCCTTATTTTTGCGATTCTGACATTACACTTTAATAATTTGCTTCAAAATTTTGTATACATGTAACAAAGAGTGTGCTAATAGTGTTAGCCTTTTGCCGTCAGAAAGTATTTTGACCCACTTTTAAGATATGGTGTCCGAAAAGTAGGTCAAAATAAAAAGTTCTCCAAATTTAATTTATGAGTTATGAATTAAGGGTAGAATTTTCTAAGGAATCCAAATCTGCAAATAAACTTTCAATCCGACTCCCAGTTTAGATTCTATGCCATTTTAAAATTCACATTTGTTTAAAATTCAAATTTGCCAGTATCCACAATGCAGATCCATCAAATATACTTTCAACAATTCCTACTTACTTACTTACCTACATACCTACTCGGCTACCTACTTAGCTACCTACTCAGCTACCTACTCAGCTACTTACTCAGCTACCTACTTAGCTACCTACTCAGCTACTTACTCAATTACTTAATCATCTACATACTCAGCGTCCTACTCAGCTCTTTACTCAAGTAAATCAATCTGGAGTCTTAAATTGAACTTTGTTCAATTTACCAATCTATTTATTCTTTATTCTTTATTAGGAGGCCCCATCGGGGGGCCTCCTATCAATTTTGTAGATATTATTATTCTTTATTCTTTATTATTAGACTCCAGATGTCAATCTGGAGTCTATTGTTTTTGCCAGTATTCTTCTTATTATTCTTCTTTATTATTCTTTAGACGTTTTTTCTATAACTATAAGGTATCCAGTAAAGACCATTATACAGTTCATTTAGGTTCAGAATCTAGTTGGTGGGAAATTGGGTCAATTTTTTATCTAGGTCAAAGGTCAAGAACTAGGTCAAATCTTACATTTTCAACCTTCTGTCTATTATCTTCTTCGTAATTTATCGAAACGTCTTCCTCTTTTTTTCATTATGTAGCTTAGAAACAGCCCTTTCATAGTGTGCCATCAGATTTTTGATTACTGTTACTGATTTTGAGATATGGCGTCCGAAAAGTAGGTCAGAACAAAAAGTTCTCCAAATTCAACATGTGAGTTATGAAATAAGTGTAGAATGATCTCAGGAATCCGAATCTGCAAATCAAATTTGGATCAGACTTCCGGTTCGGAAGTTATGGCGTTTTGAAAGCTCAAAAATCGCTAAATTTGGTGCCCATGTTAAGTCAATAGGGAAAAAAATTTTTTTGAAGTGAAAAATACGAAATAAAGACTGAGTTCAGCTAAATATAATGAAAACTTTTAAAAGAATGGGACCTCAAAAGCCATCTAGCTTCAAAATTTGGACACCAAAATGCCTAGGTCAAAATCTAGGTCAAATTCAAAGTTTTTCCTTAGTTTTGCGATTCTGACACTACACTTTAATTATATTCTTCGAAATTGTGTATACATGTAGCCAAGAGTGTGCTAATAGTGTTAGCCTTTTGCCGTCAGAGAGTATTTTGACCCACTTTTGAGATATGGTGTCTGAAAAGTAGGTCAAAATAAAAATTCGCCAAATTTAACGTATGAGTTATGAATTAGGGGTAGAATTTTGTCAGGAATCCGAATCTTTAAATCATATTTCGATTCGACTCCTGGTTCGGAAGTTATGGCGTTTTGAAATTTCGGAAAATCGATCTGATGGTATCCTGATAGAAAGTCATCCATCCTTCCTATCTGATCTTACCCTATCCTATCCTATCCTTCCTATCTATCCTTCCTTCGTATCATTTCCTTCCTATCCTCTCCTATCATATCATTTCTTCCTATTCTGTTCTATCCTATCCTTCTTTCTTATTCTATCCTATCGTTCCTTCCTATTCTATCCTATCCTACCTTCCTATTTTATCCATCCATCTTTTTCTTGATGACTCAGCTTATTTTGGATGACTCGGCTTATTCTGGATGACTCGGCTAAAAAAAGTCTAGATCTGGAGTCTGAAATTGAACTCGTTCAATTTCCAAAATCTAGTAATTTATTCTTCCTCCCTCTTTTTCTCCTACTTCTAGCTAGGTCTGAGTTAACTCTTATATGCTCCTACTAGGAACCTTGGCTGAACTTGGCGGGAAAGGAATTTTTATCTAGGTCAAGGTCAAAGGTCAAAATCTAGGTCAACTCTAAGTTTTTTTCAAGTTTCTCAAATCCTGACACTACACTAATATATTTTTGGCTGAACTTTTGCACACAGATAGATATTAGTATTCTATTAGTCTTAGCCTTTTGCCGTCTAGAGAAATTTTGCCTAGATTTTGAGATATTGAAGGTCAAAAAAAGGTCAAAAAAGGTCTTTTTTCAACTTGCTTCAAATTGACCAATTTTTTTTTTAAAACTCATCTACAAGTTCTCAGGATTCCAAATCTGACCTTACTTTTGACCTTTGACCTTTGGTTGACCTTCAGTGACCTCCGAAAGGTCAAAAAAGTTGATTTTTCAAATCGATTTTCTGGATTCAAATTTAGGTATATTTATTCACAAAAGATCTTCTGAGGTCTAAAAAGGTAAAATTTGCAAGGTCAAAGGTCAAGGTCATCAAACGAAATCACAAACTGTGTTTTCTAAGTTTCTCAAAATTGGAGACTACAAATCAATTTTTTTTACTGAAAGTCAGAATATATATTCCTCTAAAGGTTCTACACATATTAGCAATTGACTATTTATTAAAATTTTGCTCCAGTTTTGAGATATTAGAACTCAAAAACTGAAAAAAGGTCAAATTTCAAAATTTTTCAAGGTCAAATTTCAACTTGCTCTAAATTGACCAGACTTTTTTTAAAAAGCATCTACAAGATCTCAGGAACTCAAATCTGACCTTAGTTTTGAACTATGACCTTTAGTTGACCTTCAGTGACCTTCGAAAGGTCAAAAAAGTTAATTTTTCAAATTGATTTTCTGGATTCAAATTTAGGTTTCTTCAATCAGAAAAGATATACTGAGGTCTAAAAAAGTAAAACCTGTAAGGTCAAAGGTCAAGGTCATCAAACAAGATCACAAACTGTGTTTTCTAAGTTTCTCAAAGTTTGTGACTACAAATCAATATTTTTGAATTAAAGTCAGGATATATATTCCTCTAAAGGTTTTACACATAATAACAATTGATTATCTATTAAAATTCTGCACCAGTTTTGAGATATTGGACCTCAAAAACTGAAAAAGGTCTAATGTTGAAATTTTTCAAGGTCAAATTTCACATTGCTTCAAATTGACCAAACTTTTTTTTTAAAACCATCTACAAGATGCCTGGAGTTCATATATGTCCTTGTATTTAAGATTTGACCTTTGGCTGACCTTTAAATGTTCAAAAAAGCCTACGGGGCCTCCGTAAGATTGCTTGCAATCTTCTAGTTCTTTATTATTTATTCTTCCTCCCTCTTTTTCTCCTACTTCCAACTAACTTTTAACTAGCTACTACATAGTCCTACTAGGGACCTGGGCTGAACTTGGCGGGAAAGGAATTTTTATCTAGGTCAAGGTCAAAGGTCAAAATCTAGGTCAAATCTAAGTTTTTTTCAAGTTTCTCAAATCCTGACACTACACTTAAATATTTTTGGCTGAATTTTTGCACACAGATAGATATTAGTATTCTATTAGTCTTAGCCTTTTGCCGTCTAGAGAAATTTTGCCTAGATTTTGAGATATTGAAGGTCAAAAAAAGGTCAAAAAAGGACTTTTTTCAACTTGCTTCAAATTGACCGGATTTTTTTTTAAAACTCATCTACAAGTTCTCAGGATTCCAAATCTGACCTTACTTTTGACCTTTGACCTTTGGTTGACCTTCAGTGACCTCTGAAAGGTCAAAAAAGTTGATTTTTCAAATCGATTTTCTGGATTCAAATTTAGGTATATTTATTCACAAAATATCTTTTGAGGTCTAAAAAAGTAAAATTTGCAAGGTCAAAGGTCAAGGTCATCAAACGAAATCAAAAACTGTGTTTTCTAAGTTTCTCAAAATTGGAGACTACAAATCAATTTTTTTTACTGAAAGTCAGAATATATATTCCTCTAAAGGTTCTACACATAATAGCAATTGACTATTTATTAAAATTTTGCTCCAGTTTTGAGATATTAGAACTCAAAAACTGAAAAAAGGTCAAATTTCAAAATTTTTCAAGGTCAAATTTCAACTTGCTCTAAATTGACCAAACTTTTTTTTAAAAAGCATCTACAAGATCTCAGGAACTCAAATCTGACCTTAGTTTTGACCTATGACCTTTAGTTGACCTTCAGTGACCTTCGAAAGGTCAAAAAAGTTAATTTTTCAAATTGATTTTCTGGATTCAAATTTAGGTTTCTTCAATCAGAAAAGATATACTAAGGTCTAAAAAAGTAAAACCTGTAAGGTCAAAGGTCAAGGTCATCAAACAAGATCACAAATTGTGTTTTCTAAGTTTCTCAAAGTTTGTGACTACAAATCAATATTTTTGAATTAAAGTCAGGATATATATTCCTCTAAAGGTTTTACACATAATAACAATTGATTATCTATTAAAATTCTGCACCAGTTTTGAGATATTGGACCTCAAAAACTGAAAAAGGTCTAATGTTGAAATTTTTCAAGGTCAAATTTCACATTGCTTCAAATTGACCACACTTTTTTTTTTAAATCATCTACAAGATGCCTGGAGTTCATATATGTCCTTGTATTTAAGATTTGACCTTTGGCTGACCTTTAAATGTTCAAAAAAGCCTACGGGGCCTCCGTAAGATTGCTTGCAATCTTCTAGTTATTCTTTATTCTTTATTATTAGGAGGCCCCATCGGGGGGCCTCCTATCAATTTTGTAGATATTATTCTTTATTATTAGGAGGCCCCATCGGGGGGCCTCCTATCAATTTTGTAGATATTATTCTTTATTAGGAGGCCCCATCGGGGGGCCTCCTATCAATTTTGTAGATATTATTCTTTATTCTTTATTCTTTATTATTCTTTATTATTATTTATTCTTCCTCCCTCTTTTTCTCCTACTTCTAGCTAGGTCTGAGTTAACTCTTATATGCTCCTACTAGGAACCTTGGCTGAACTTGGCGGGAAAGGAATTTTTATCTAGGTCAAGGTCAAAGGTCAAAATCTAGGTCAACTCTAAGTTTTTTTAAAGTTTCTCAAATCCTGACACTACACATCAATATTTTTGGCTGAATTTTTGCATACAGATAGATATTAGTATTCTATTAGTCTGAGCCTTTTGCCGTCTAGAGAAATTTTGCCTAGATTTTGAGATATTGAAGGTCAAAAAAGGTCAAAAAAGGTCTTTTTTCAACTTGCTTCAAATTGACCAATTTTTTTTTTAAAACTCATCTACAAGTTCTCAGGATTCCAAATCTGACCTTATTTTTGACCTTTGACCTTTAGTTGACCTTCAGTGACCTCCGAAAGGTCAAAAAAGTTGATTTTTCAAATCGATTTTCTGGATTCAAATTTAGGTATATTTATTCACAAAAGATCTTCTGAGGTCTAAAAAAGTAAAATTTGCAAGGTCAAAGGTCAAGGTCATCAAAGGAAATCACAAACTGTGTTTTCTAAGTTCCTCAAAATTGGAGACTACAAATCAATTTTTTTTACTGAAAGTCAGAATATATATTCCTCTAAAGGTTCTACACATATTAGCAATTGACTATTTATTAAAATTTTGCTCCAGTTTTGAGATATTAGAACTCAAAAACTGAAAAAAGGTCAAATTTCAAAATTTTTCAAGGTCAAATTTCAACTTGCTCTAAATTGACCAAACTTTTTTTTAAAAAGCATCTACAAGATCTCAGGAACTCAAATCTGACCTTAGTTTTGAACTATGACCTTTAGTTGACCTTCAGTGACCTT
>CAIIXF020000370.1:0-19000 GCA_903813345.2 Owenia fusiformis | reverse complement strand
AGATTCCCCACTAGAACACTTACCAATTCACGAAGCCGAGACAATATACTATACAACCAAACAACCCCAACACCGACCGAATGGAACAATTTTCCTCGAAACCAACACTTATTTCACAAAACACGAAATATTAAGAAAACATTACAAAATAAAAAACGCAATACGGAAACAGCCCCAAGCAATAAATTAACATCTCAGGTAAAGGAAAGCCACCGAACCTAATATAATTATATCAACTCGAAACCAAACAACTCTGAAAAACAATAAAGTGAAATCCCTCAACGATATGTCTACACTACTGGAACAATAACCACCACACGAGTCGAGATCACACCAACAAACGCATCATTCACCTGAGAAGTGCTCAAAATGGTGAAAAACTGCATGATTTTGAAAGAACTTTTGGCCAGGGGGGCTACGGGCCTGAATAAAACAAAATATTATTAAAGACTGGAACATCATTCCACAGGGATATCCTCAATATGAAAGGTATACAGGTATAGAATAATAATTCAAATGTCACTCATTGAAAGATGGCAGCACAGTGCAGTGCAATAAGTAAACATTTCTTTATGCGAGTACAAGGGGTCTTCAAGACTTTGATCGGTATAAATCAGTTTCATAATTTGAAATGAAATCATAATGTATCTAAGAGACACATTGCACGATTGGGTAGTGGAACCCAATACATACACGGTCGTTCGGTTCAGATTACACGAAGTCTATCTAAACAAGCGATACTAAAAGCGTCCGTTAAAAATACACCGAACGGTATTAATGCATGCCATCATTAAAAGATGTCGCGTCGGTATACCGTCCGGAATTCACGGCAAGGAACGGTAAGAGCGTACGGGGGAATTTCACCGATCGGTAAAAGCGTCCGGTAAAAATGCACCGATCGGTAAAAGCGTCGGGTATACGGAGATGAGTATACCGTACGTACTGGATTGGGTCATGAAATACCGAACGCTATTACGAAAATTCAGATCGGGTAGTTTAGAAAAAGCGTCACGGTTTTTGGAAAATAGCGTCACGGTTTTTTTCAAAATCCGTGACGCTTTTTCGAAAAAACCGTGACGCTTTTTTTTCAAATATCGTCAGGCAAAATTAAGATTGGTCACGTTAAATGAAATAGGTAACGGAATTCCAAGCTATGTACGGTGGTTTAAGTGAAAGGGGTCACGGATCCAAATTAGGCACTGGATTTTAAAAGCGTGCACCAAAACTACTAATTAGGTACGTATTACTTTTGATACGGAATTCATGCCATATATTTTTGACTGTCCAAGACCCGTCGGCTGTCTTTCAATTAACACGAGAAAATTCTCCGACTTCATCCTATGCAATTAGGTGTAATTGACAAGGAGACACTCAAATCACTTCGACAGAGATACTTTTGAAGACAGAAAAACAAGTTACGAATAGCCTATATTTGCAGTTATGCTATATGAAGAGAGTGCAGTATGGTAAGTGATTTTAGATAGTCATATCTTTAACCATGAGTACTTTCTGGGCATAAATACAGTGTTTTTTTATTGAATCAATATGTTTTCTTTCAAGTGAAGTACCCATAATGATAAAAATATCAATCGAACAATTCGACAAATTATTAATAGGGACCCCATGTCAACATTTTTTTCATAATGTTGAACTTATTGATGTATCGCAAAAAGGTCGCGCACGCATTGTTACACATTTTGTGGCGTAATCCAGAGGATCCTCGCTTTTAACATGGTAGAATGTGACGTTTTTGAGAAAAATGTACACACATGAAAATCCTTTCGTCCTCCACATTTACCTCTCTATCTCAAAACATTTTAGACGAATAACTCTGATATCATATATATATTGTTAATGGGCTAGGAGCATCATAAACCACGAATCAATTGATATTTTAGGTGAAATAAATATACGTGTTGCTGTGCTTGAAAATAGGCGAATGGCGTAAATTAGCCCTATTTTGATGAATTTTGAAAACCTTTCGTCCTCCACTTTTCCACATACAACAGAAAACACATACTTTTGCGAACAAAATCAACTATTTATTAATAAACTAGAGTTTAAGAGCAAAATAATCATGTATGATTTATTAAAAATTGATCTCGTATTTTTTGTTTAATGTACACCTGAAAAGTTGAAGGAACAAAAAATGAGCAAAAAAGGTCGCTGTCAACAGATTCTATTTTTCAAACTCTATGACGTCACAATATTGGACGCTTACTAAAATTCATCCTTTGGAATAAAACTTCTATCTACCTTTATCAAGACGAAAAATAAGTATAATAGACATATATTGTTTGAGTTATGAGCGTTTAACGACGAAAAATAATTCAAAATGTAACGTGTCAACAGGGGATATTTGCCAGATGTTTTGGTAAAAAACTCTTTTTTTAAAAAGAACGCGCAAAAATTGTGAACGGAATGTAGTTGATCTAAAAACTTCATCGAAACAGCTTTAAAATGATATACAACTTTAATAAGAATATTATTTTAGAATCCGGGGAATCAAAGTTACATTCACGCGATACCCCTAAAAAACAAATGCGCCACCTTTTTGCGACACGTCATTTACTCAAAAGAGGATCTTCTTTTTTCTGGTTTTTATTGCATGAAAAGATTATTCAACAAGCGGTTTACGCTTCTTCAAAAGTAGAATGGTATTGAAAGTCCAAAACGATGCTGAAAACAATGGATAGCACGAGTTTTCCCTTTGAGAAAACAACATGGGATATGTGGTTTTTAACTTTAACGCATTTCAATACACATCCCCTTTTCAAAAATTGTTAAATAAATATAGTGTAGAAGAAAGTTTCGATATGTTAGAATTGAGAAAAACAAGATCCTCTTTTTAGAAAATGAGCCTAACATTTTGAAAAAAGTGTCAAGGTGGGGTTCTTATCCATAACGTTCCAGAGAGTCGGATTGATATTTTACTACCATGGGGACTTCACTTGAAAGAAAACATATTGTTTTAATAAAAACCACAGTATTGATGGCCAGAAAGTACTCATGATGAAAGATATGACCGTCTAAAATCACTTGCCATACTGCACATTGACCTTTCAAAAACTCAAATAAGTGAGAATAAACGTCCAGTTAGCATCATGAGCAAAACTTCCAACAACAGGGTATCCCAGAACTCATGAGAATTGTTTTAGGGAGATATAAGGCATGGGTGATTATTCATCAATGGTGCACTTATTAAATATACATGGGTCGTAGCTAGCATGAATTTCAGGCACATCGTTTTTATATTTACGTATGTTTTGATGTTAAAATTCTATATCGGCACAAACTCCGCAGAGTAATACAAAAATTTACGCCACTCTTTGATAATATTTACACAACTTCTCTACTATAATAGCATCGTTTTAATTGAATTATTTTAGCGTTTTGGTACATTGGCTAATAGGATCATACACATTCAGCTAACACATCCCTACAGATTAATTCTCTTAGTAAATCTGCTGTTGATGTCTTTTCAGCTACTCTTTATACATATTCTTGGATGGTTCTATAGCCATTCATGTTGGCTTTCCTGAAGCTATTGTTTAATTGTCTGAATCATTATTTTATCAAATTGCTTTATAAATACAGGGTGACAAAAACTGGAACCCACTTAAGTCTTAATAACTTCGGCATTATATTGAGCTCATTTATTTGGCACATGTATAGTCAACTGAATGTATGAAAGTTTGAGCATTCTAGCTCAATTAGTCTCCAAACCTTACATGACCTTTTAATGTTAATGATGACAGCTTTATGTTCAATTAGGTAGATACGTTTAATATGGGAGCTATGGGATGCTTCGATCAACCAAATAGCTTGACTTAATGTGCTGTAATTGCATACACATTAGTGCCGTGATACTAAGGTGCCATGGAAGTTAACAGGAAATGACAAAACAAAAAGTGACAAAACCATGCTGGATTTTGACAATTTTTTGAACCAAGATAACAGAGTTCTGTTTTGACTTCCAGTAAGTTTAACTAGTTTTCGGAAAATGTGTCCAATAAATTGCTCTAAATGATACAATTTTTGTAATTTTAAAAAATTGTCTGAAACAAAAATGGCGGGAATAAAAAGGACAATAGATGACTTTTCAATTCAGTTCATTTTTTCTATGAATGATATCAAATTTTCAATCACCTTTCAAGTTGGTTGTTACGCCAAAAAGTGTCTCATATCTGTGACTCAAGCCAAAACAATAACAGGGACGCTAAAAATTGCAAAAATGTATTCTTGAAAAAATCAAGAGGGATGCAGACATTAGGGTTAACCAAAAAACATGAAGATCTAAATACTTATTTACTGTACTAATCGTGAATTAAGGCATTAGTCAAGCCACGAAAATGTATATTGAACGGGTGAAATTAAACTGGCTAGTAATTACAAAGTCCGCACCATTATACTGTACTTAGGATAAATAGAGTCCAGCATCTTGAATCTCCAAAATTGTTGAAAACCTGGAAGTATTTTATATGTAATATTCCGCCTCTACATGTGATGCTATCAAACAGATTTTTATATTTATATATACCTTATGGAGCAGTCACACTAACCTAGAGGCTGACAGTCATTCCGGTAATACCGTTCGGTACGGAATTGAGCATTCACGGTAATAGTCCATGGTATGAAATATCTATGACGTGTAATAAAGGAGCTGGAAGCACACTATATATAGTGTAGCAACATTTGACCTAATATTAACATACCTACATATGATAATTTTTATTATAACCGAGGTTATTAACAGAGGTAAAAAAATTGTCATTAACAGAGGTAAAAAAAATACCCAAAACTAATCCAAATTTTTCGTAATTTGCAGGAGTACACAATGCTGCAGAAAAAAAAGAATAATAATTTAAGTTCCCAAGCTATAATTTTGAGGTAATTGTTCTCATCAGTACCAAAACATTATGCAATCAGTGCATCAACGTTTTGTATTATTTCTCAGCTATTAATGAGATGAATAGTACAAATTAATCACTTTTATATTAGAATGGCAAATGCTTGACTTATGCTAGTTTTTTTCACAAAATGGGTCTCAAAACGTTTTGAGATTGACTTTTATTCCGCGGGGAACATTAAATTAAAGGAGGACCTATTGATCTTCCTCGACTTTTTGCGACTACAACTAAAATTATATTTTTCTTAGTTAGATATAGCTCATTTACTTAAAGCAACCATCAAGACTTGTTCGAATTCATGAATAATCGAAATTTGATTATATCAAGCGGTAAGGTCAAAGAGGAGGCAACCATCAGAAAACGTATAGCCAGCAGAAATGTCGAGGAAAAGTTGTAGGGCGTTCGATTGCATATAACTCAAATTGATTATTAGACATGCCTTTAGAATATATGAACATTCCAATACCTCTGTAACATTTAATTAGATATAAATCTTACCTATTTGTTATTGTATTATGTTTTATAAAACATGAACAAGTGTTTTAAATGTTAAGATAACTGGTATGTTTTCATTCATCATTTACCTAAATATTCCACACAACTTTGTTGAATCTGCTTGGCTCATATTTGGAAAATTAAACAAAATCTAACAGTTGTATAATTACACTAATTAAACACCGACATTTACAGTAAATTTAAGTAAATTTTTACATGATAATAATCTATTTTTGTCCGTATGCATAGAATTACTGTCCGTGTCTTATAAAATGTATAAAAGTTCGAATCAGAATATTCACGTTTTTCGACCCCTTGTGATGAAAGACAGTTTTCGATCCCGAAAGTCGGAAGTTTTTTCAGCAAATGCTCTTTTACAAGAATCAAGACACATGCACCTCCATAAATATTGCTTCAGATGTCGCTGCGCTATAGTGTGCTACGGATCCTTCATATTCGGAAGGCATACCATACTATAAAGCGTCCTTATACATTTTGGCAGCGTCACCTCTATCTACTGCAGCTCGACGTACGCATGTGCAGTGAAAGTTTACCAATGTGCTACGTATCTTTAAAGTTTTAAGATTTTTAGTCGGAGAGAATCGAGAGAAATGATTACTGAACTGGGATTGGTTTTAGTCATAAGTATTGCGATGTACTGTACGGATGAATCAAAAATATCATTTTTTATATATATACTGAGATTAATGTAAAAAATAAGTCTTAAATTAACCGGAAGTATTTTTCCGCGGAAACATTGATTCTTTCTTTATAACCTTCAAAATATATACAGTATTGTGGAGAACTTCCCACTATCCGTGTTCTGTGTTTATGTAATAAGAACTAAGAAGTATAAATTATATTTTACCTGAATCTAAACATTTAAATCTAGCATCTGGTTGATTTTTCCATGTAGCCACCGCCGCAGTCCACGAATTCGATAAAACTGGATTGGATGTCGATGTAGTGGCGGAATGTGCAAAAACGTGAGAATCAACAAAATCATCGTCGATCATCCATTTGCTCTCATCCACTGAGTAGTACAGAAAAGTATCTTTGACGTCGATGTGGGCATATGTAGGCATCTGACCATGCGGAGTGTTTCTGTTCCCATATATGCCATTGAAATATAAGGACATACCCGACAATTTAAGGTGTTCGCATGTGTTCTTTCCTAAACATGGAAGTAAAAATGAAAGTATTATTTTACATTTATTTGGTTCATTTGAGGAAAGGTGAACTTTATGTTTATTTGTTTATATACACAATACAACTTATGATATTTGGATTCCATTTTGCAATATTATATTTACTTAGACATCAACTATTTTTGAATTTCGATTAAGAATGATTGTATAGTACTTACACAATGTTAAAACAGAAATGTTATAAAGGAGAGGAGGAGCATTTTATTACGATTTACTTATTTTGCAGATATGCATTGTCTATTTTACTTTTTGAACTATAATGCAATTCATGATTTATTATTCTTGCATCTCAGAAACTGTATAATATAATAAAACAATGTTTGAGATCTCTTATTGAAATAAGCATTAATTTTGCAAGGAACTTCTGTGGTCTGACAGCCAGGCCGATTAATTGAATTGATAAATTTTTCTATCTTGCTCAGAGTCATCCCTTTCTGGGAGTAGCTAGTCATATCACTGGGAGCTTCTCTTAACCAGGAATCAACTGTCATCCAAGAGAAACATGGCCCACTGGCGGATCTGGGGGGGGGGGGCCCAGGGGCCCGGGCCCCCCCCCCCCCTTGGGTTGGCCCAGAAAAAAAAAATTGTGCCCAAAAAAAATTTTGAGCCAAAAAAGGCTTTAAGGCCCCAAAAAGTAGGCCTTTTAGGTCTTAAATTGGCCTTCTAAGGCCTTGTTTTTTAATTTTAGGCCAAATTTTGAAGAAAATGGGCCTCAAAATTTCAAAATTTGGGCCCACTTTTGGGTTTTTGGGGCCCAAAATTTTTTTCCGCGCAAGCGCGGACGTTTTTTTCTCAGACCCCAAGTTTGGGCCCCCCCCCTTGTTGGTTCCCAGATCCGCCCCTGTGGCCTCACTCTGATTGGATGTATTTCTTGTAAAACATTTTATTCCTAGTTTTAATTTTTCCATGCGAATATATATCAAAATGAGTCAAACATCTGAAATAAGTTTTAGATGTTGTTTTACTTAGAATATTAAGTTGCCCAGTCTTAATATTATTTTGTATTTAAGAATGAATATTAGGTATCTCTAGTTGAAGTCATTATAACCACACAGTTGACTCACATATCACCGAACAGTTCCCGTCGACACATTTTGAGTGAGACCAATCATTTATCTACTTTACAAATGGCGTTCGTCATTGTGTCAGTGGTTAAAGAAACAATTTCAATGCTAAAAAATTATAATTTAATTTCCTTTTCGAATAAGATCCATGGTGTATTTAAAAAGCTATCTTAATATTCCTAATTAAATTCGTATACACTTTGCACTTTGGTTACGTGTCAAAATGTGCACGCTTTTTATGCAACAGATAGCTAAGTGACACTCATTGTCACATTACTCTAATTAATCGAAAATAACATTAAATATTTAAAACGTTCTCGTTAATCATATTTATAAGTAATTACCATTGACAGTCAGGAAAGCTAAGGCTAGTATTAACAGACGTCCGGCCATTGTATTTGCTTGGGCGCGGTAGTTTTCTTCCGTATGATGCCTTTCAGGTGTACCCGGTGTTTCCTCAATGTCGAATACCTACATGCTCTTAGTTTATATACTGTTTAGATTAATGAGCAGCTTAAATTTATTGTTATACAGAGTGTCTCAAAAAAATGTTACAGAACCCTTTGGAAATCTGATCATAGCATTGAATAACCAGGTCGAGTATCCCCCAAGTTTACCCAACTTAAACCCCCTAGATATCCCCCTGTGGGGCCACCTGAAGACCGAGGTCTTCACAACCCTTCCAAACGATCTGAATGAACATTATCAAAGAGTAATTGATAAAGTCAGTGTGGTATGACAAGAAAGGGACCTCATTACACATGTTTGTAAGGACCTGCTGAGGAGAGTGAATGTTTGCGACGATAGGTACGGCGGTCATGCTACAAAACGTGGATAGGTGAATTGCAGAATTAATATGTAAACCGTCAATCTTTCATCGTGAATAAAATTAACTGTTGCGGAAATGCTTTCTCTTTGTCCCTTGTTCTTTATAACCACTAGCCCTATTTACACTACACGCAACATTTCAAGACTTCTTAGCTAGAACGTTTTAGAAAAATTATGTTGAGTTTACACCACCATTTTCACGAGTCTTACCCCCCTATCACACCAAACTAGTTCTTACCCGTTCTTGCCAGTCCTCCGAAAATTTCGTAAAACGGGCTCAATCTGGCTGCAGTCGGGATATATGTCTAAAATGATTAGCTACTTCGTTCATAAACAGTCTTCAATACGTCCATCTCGTTCGCAGTTCGTTCAGGTCGCACCACGTCGGTGTGCAACGTAGTATATACCGTCCCTTAGTCTAGAAGGTCATCATGACCTGATTACAGAACGGTATGGTCGCCATCGAATTTTGAATCGATTCAAAATTCTAAATCACATTTTCCGTCCGGGAAAGTCCATGAAGTTCGTAAACAGACCGTAGAACCTTGTAGCTACGTTCATTCAGTTCACACACAGTTTAAAACCGATTCGGCAACGTTTTGACGATCATCAGAAAATTTGAGCATGCTCTATAAGTTCTGGAGGACCTACTCGTTCTAGTAGTTTCATGAAGTTTGTAAACAGATCCCAAACGGTTCTTAGTTGGTTCTTAGTACGTCAAATCCGTTCGTGCACAGTTTAAGCATGTTTTCCAGAACGCAGTGAGAACTAGTTTGGTGTGATAGTAGGGTTACGAAATATGATTGAAGGACGGTTCAGTCAACAGAGCTATTCCTTTCTCGCGTCTATGCTTTATGCTAAAGAATGCATCGGTGTCAAAAAATATGTCCTAAAGAGAGCATTGTTAAAAGCATGAAAGAGAGCAGGAAGTTTTTGTGCATACATTAGGATCATGATAGAACGCTAGCCGTATAAGTTCTTCTTGACATTTTTTGGATGATATTGGGTACAACGGATGAGACAAGAGAAAGGACCATGCGACACATGTAACTTACCCTACTATCACACCAAACTAGTTCTCACTGCGTTCTCGAAAACGGGCTTCAACTGTATACGAACGGACTGGACCTACTAAGAACCGTTTGGGATCTATTTACAAACTTCATCGAACGTACTCGAACGGGTAGGTCCTCTAGAACTTAGACAATGCTCAAAATGTTCTCGTGGTCGTCACGTTCTACAATTAGAACGAGTGACAACGTACTAACGACGAGCTGGACGTACTACGAACGGAACCGTCGTACTTCAATCCTACTAGGGACGTTTTAACAACGAGTTGAACTGTCTGCGGACGTGTTGAGAACGAGGTAGAACTAATTGCAAACGGGTTTAAACTGATTAAGAACGTATTTAACACTGCTTATGAACGAGTTAGCAAAAATATAGCTATCACACCAAACAAGTTGCCACTGCGTTCTTCAAAACTGGTTTTAAACTGTGTGCGAACGGAATGAACGTAGCTGCAACTTTCTAAGGTCTATTTACGAACTTTATGAACGTTCTCAGACGGGAATGTGATTTAGAATTTTGAATCGATTCAAAATTCGATGACGACCATACCGTTCTGTAATCAGGTCATGTTGACCTTCTAGACTAAGGACGTGTTCTACAACGATGCACTCCGACCTGAACGAACTGCGAACGAGATGGACGTATTGAAGACTGTTTAAGAACGAAGAAGCTAATTATTTCAGACATATTTCCCGACCACAGCCGGATTGAGCCCGTTTGACGACGTTTTCGTAGGACTGGCAAGAACGGGTAAGAACTAGTTTGGTGTGATAGGGGGGTAACTTTTAGTGTTCATGCAAGAATACTAAAATTCTCGGTGTGGCGATCCACATATTGGCTTACTTTAGAAAATAAATGAATCCTTTTTTTAAATATATGGATCGCCCCGGCATGTACGTGCCAATTCGATCGTTGAATAATCATTGATTTAGTGTTGATTTGGTTATTGACTGATTTAAATATGTAACAGAAGTATTATAAATATTACTTTCTGCTTATTGAACTGCCAACTCTGATTTGAAAGTATAATTCTTAGAAATACATTTTTATCAGGTTACTATATCGTTTTAAATTATTTTAGTATGTACAAGGGGTGGTCTCTAAATGTTGAATATGACTCTATACGTCGGACAACATTTTAAGTCATGTCATGGAACTTGACAGAAATTCATATACTGATAGCACATATTAAAAGAAGCAAAATTGTATGGAAACATATACTTAAATATGAATGTTATATTATGGTAATTTTTATTTTATTTCGAAGCAGTTAAAATGGCAAGTATGACGTGCAAGGACCTGGGGACAATTCGAGAAATTGGTACGCATGTATTTCATATATCACTTTATGGGGTATGCGCGTTTCAGTGATGCTTTTTTTTTATTCCAAAATAATAGAAAGTACAATTTTCCCCAAAGAATGGATAGTGGGGTTACAAATAAAGGTTTGCCTAAGACTGCGGCATGAACACCTCATTCTTTTAATTTTTGTATATATGATTTAATATTTTTAATTTCATAGGTTGACTTTTCATAAATACGAGGGGGGATTCATAAGTAGTGGGACAAATGCTATAACTTCACTTATATCACCCAGATTTTATTCAAACTTGGAACACAGGACCACAAACATGTGATAATCATTGTGTGAAAATTTCAAAAAGTTACACCCAACTTCAGTAAAGTGAGAGTTCCAATCATGACGTCACAACAGGGTCCACGGAGCACATTTTTGTCACTAATTGCTAGTTAAATATACAAGTCTCAACTGATATTCAGTATGTGATCTAATCCGTGACTTCTAGCGAGTCCTTTTGTGGAGCACATCAATTCTGTGCAAGACTATTGATTCCTTATCCTTCTGGTGCAATCTCACTCTTTTCTCAAAGTATTCGCCATGACAATCAATGCATTTTTGGCATCTCCTCAACCATTCTAGGTATGCACCCTCAAAACCATATTTTCCAAGATTGGTCATCTCGGCTCTCATAGCATATTCAGAATGCAGATACAGAATACCACTGCTGTAGATTTTTTACTTCTTCTTTCCCATAGACTTCAAACAAACCTCTATAGGTCTCTAATACTGAAAACTCCTTCAAAAGCATTAAATTCAATCACAGCACGGATGTTTATACCGGATTCTTGCTTTTTCATTGCTATTTTAATCAAATTTTGCTCCATCCAAGAAGGACGGAAAATGGCAGTGTCCTGGTGTCACTGCTTTGTGTGACATTGCAATAGCATGATGATGTAATATATGTTACAGTTGTCATGACTACAAGGCTTGAGACAATATGAAACCAAATATTTGAAAATAACTGTCATTTTGAGATATTTATGAGCACATTTATGTTGATCAAGCCCTTCATTTTTAACTGCTCCATTAACCCCTACTTTTGGTTACCATAGCAACCGTTGTTGCTAGAGAACAGAATGAATTATATTAAAATTTCACCAAACAATGCCTTATATCCTAGTCCGTTCATGTGCCAAATTTAGTTGAGATATGTACACAGGGACTTGCTGCCTCAGAAAAGTCCCACTACTTATGAATCCCCCCTCGTACATAGGTGTGCGATTGAATAATATAATGTGTTCCTCCATGATCTTGGACTATTTTTTTCTTTGCTAATGAGCCATGATTTATAGCTGTTATATGCAAATGTTGATATTATTAGATCAATGACATTTTCATGACTTCTTTTAAAAATAATATTATTGCCAATAACAATATTTTTCCATGAAATTTTGATTTTTAATTTTGAAGAAATATAGATCCACAAGTCTTTTATTTGATCGCACTCTATAATAATGTGTTTTAAATTATTTTTAACCTTACAAAAATTGCAAATTTTTGAATCTGCTTTTTTCCACTTAAAAAGATCTATGGAAGATGGAAGAACATTATGAAATAATTTGAAGTTAAAGTAAGCTACTTTTTTATCAACAATTGCTATAATCTTGTTATTAAAATACATTTTCCAATTTATGTGAAATTTAAAATCAATCTTCCATTTATCTTTAGTGTACATTCTTTCTTTATTATGATATTCAAGGATATTATAGAAAAACTTAGATTTTTGATCTTTGAAGAATACTTTTTTATCATTTGTGTAAAAAAATTGTCCTTTCATAATGTTTACAAACTTAGCAATTTTAGGTTTCATCATTTTTTCGAAAGGTTGCAGTATTTTCCTGGCTAAAGATATTTCTGAAATCCATTTTCCTAAAATATGTTCCTCTTTAAGTAAATTGCCGTTCACATCTATAATATCCTTTACATAAAGAATATCACTTTTAATCCAAGATTTAAAAAACAGACACTCTCCATTATTTTTCTTAAACAAATAGTTTCCAAAAATTGATTTGTTTCAGTGATGCTATTTTTCCTCGAAAAGTTTGATGTGATCTACCTAAATGTTAAAACCACTCCAACATCGTAAAATACGTTGTAAGACGAAACACTTTACCCTTGACTGGTTCGTTGTATTACTATAACTTTTGAAATAATAATCAGAATCCCATGAAATTTTCACATCTTATTCAATTGACCATTTGTATTAATGCCGCCATAGTTGCGTAACGGCTACAATTCGATTCTCGTCGTTTTTTGACGTTGTAAGGCTGTTTGCGCCCTTCACTACTCATTGTTTTGTTTTGGAATTTTCACGCCATAATGTTGCGCTAATTGTCCCTAGTTTCGTGCGACGACTGTAAAGGCAAGATTCAATCATAGTTAGTACCATATGGACAGTTTGAACAGTTTGATATCGTGTCATTATCTGCTGCTAACATCATGACATGATAGTTTCACGTTTACAGAGAATGTTTGAATAATGAAATCCCGAGAATTACTATTTCCCCTCTATTGATATTCCTAGGGACCCCATTAAACCTACTTTTGTCATACCTTTACACTCAGCTGGAGAATAATATACTACAAAATTAAGAACTATTGCCAAAGGGATCATAATTTAATGCCCATGCGTACAAAGTATCTTCAAAACGTGTAGTTTAACATCGCTATTGTTATGAACTCAGCCTCATGTCGCCCCGGTACCTTAAGGCTATGAACTCATGGGAAAACAAAAAAAGAGTTAAGGTTTAAAAATGTGTTTCTTAGAACTAATTTCAAGTATTTTACCTATGAAGGTACCTTCACAGGTCCTATTGACCTTTAATTCAACCATAAGTTTATCACATAAGATCAGAGTTCACTTCATACGCCCTTCAGAAAGGATTGGTAAGCTACACGGGTACTCAAACATGACATGTTATGTGATTTAGCAGTAAATTCTTAGATTAAGGTTAACGTTTTAAGAGAACTTCGCGAGAATGTAATATTTCACTATTTTATTCACGGAGGACCATAATTAATTAATTATATACCTTAACGCTCTTATCCTGCAAGTTATTATGGTGCATACTGGTACAAAAACCAAATGTCGGTCCAAGAATTTGATGTTAAGCCCCGTTTGTACACTGGATAGTCTTTTTTGATCCCGTGTTTATTTCCGATGCGGGAAAAGACTGCTGGTCTTTCGACGGTCTTGATAACTTAAAGTGTTATAGATTGGACATCACTTCTAACTGTCTCGATCGGTCTTCACAGGTCTTTCAAAAAAATTCTATGGCATCCTGTTGCCTTAAACATTTTTTGATTAATTAATATAATTATATTTCATTTTGTGTGACAAGCAATAATATTAAAACACATTTAAAACACGAGCATGCACTACGTCACACGATCCGAAGGATTTCAACAAATTCGACAGGAATTATCAGACTCAACGGAAGATACATATCGGATGCCCAAAAAAGTATTCCTACTATCACACCAAACTAGTTCTCACTACGTTCTCGAAAACGGGCTTAAACTGTGCACGAACTGATTTGACATACTAAGAACCCACTAAGAACCGTTTGGGATCTGTTTACAAACTTCATAAAACTACTAGAACGAGTAGGTCTTCCAGAGCTTAGAGCAAGCTCAAAATTTTCTGGTGATCGTCAAAACGTTTCCGAATCGGTTTTAAACTGTGTGCGAACTGAATGAACTTAGCTACAGTACAACGTTCTACGGTCTGTTTACGAATTTCATGGACTTTCCCGGACGGGGAATGTGATTTAGAATTTTGAATCGATTCAAAATTCGATGGCGACCATACCGTTCTGTAATCAGGTCATGATGACCTTTAGACTAAGGGACGCGTTATACGACGTTGCACACCGACGTAGTGCGACCTGAACGCACTGCGAATGAGATGGACGTATTGAAGACTGTTTATGAACGAAGTAGCTAATTATTTTAGACATATTTCCCGACCACAGCCAGATTGAGCCCGTTTTACGACGTTTTCGTAGGACTGGCAAGAACGGGTAAGAACTAGTTTGGTGTGATAGGGGGGTAAGGCACTTTTTACAAGTATTTTCCCAGGAACCAAATTCACTGAAAAGTACTTACCAGCCAGAGAGTATCGTCAGCGAGTTGAAAAAAAATATGTAGAAAGCATCAAGTAAAATGTCATGTGAGTACTAGGAAATTCAAAATAGCATGTCAAAAGATCCCATCTCGCAACGTAATGAGAACTTCAAGTAATTTCACTAGTGATGCACTGTGCCTATTCATTTGGCAATTTAGTTGGATATTTTCTCTTGAAAAAATAAAACTTCCATTTGTTGAGTTTTCTTGCAGAAATCGCCTACTCCCCCTCTATCCATTCTGTGCGATCACCGGGCGTGATAATGACGTAATTTATAATTTTATCATTAATTGCAAAATGTATCATAACAATATTTTTGCCGATATGGCTAACAACCGAAAATAGCATATGTTTTCAATGTATTTTTCAATATTATTTTGTCTTCATATGTCTTTTGATTATAATTAATGGCAAGCAACAAACTTATTTCGTTTTGATCATCTTACTTCTGCCTCTATCAAGGTTGCAGATACAAGAAATTAAATACTTGCAAAAATGTATTTTCATATAATGGAATACGCGATCAAGGTATTACTACCCAAATACGGATATCTAACATAAATGGAATTCAACTTCAAATAACCGATGAGCATTAGCATTTTTGACTGCACTTTACACAGATTCTAAAACTAAATACTCTCACACACTTGAAACTGGCACAAACGCACATTGCAACGAACTAGTAAATTATATCTCTCAACTAGAGTGAGCTACCTAGAAAAACACTCGATGCCATCGTTAAGTTGTATATACGACCAATTATATAGATGATGGCAGTGATATTTATAACACAAGTGCACAAATGGCAGATGAACTTGCTTGAAAGGCACAATGTCGAGAATAAAAAGGTATGCTGAATATTGTATTATTTATGATGGTAGCTTAGCAAACGAGAGTTAAAGCACGGAGCTCAATTATTTCGAAAGGCTTAAGCATTCGGTTAGAAATCCCATGTAAAAGAGGACCACCTCATAACTTGTTAACTGGCATAGCTTTAGCCCAGCGAGTCAGTTGCTCATAGACTGTCATTGTTCATTGGAGTATCGTCTCGCCATAACAATGCAATAGACTGTGGCCACGTGGAGTTCAGAGAAAATACATTCGAAAATAGCCTACGCTGTACCTGCGTTTTGAAAAATTATTCTGCTTTAAATAGTCGCTTGCATCACTCCGCCCCTCTAGAACAAATGTAACCAAGACTTATTGCGTTCAACTAGCAATCTACCTGTCCGAGTCACCAAGGGTCAAATCAGTGCCCACATGGTAGCAGCCCCTACAAAATTTTAAATACCTCTTTATCGATCCTTTGACCTGGACGGATTCTTCAGTTGAGGTGAACTTGTTCCAAGGATTTGATACAAAAAATGCCTTGATATTCAAATTAGACCTTAAGATGATCCTGACCCATAAAGAATGACTTTGACCTGAGGTCACATAATAATGGGTGGCCGAGGGTCACAGCATCTGCCAAATGCAATTAAATGCCAAATACCAAGATACTGACGTTTGACCTTGGAACAATCTTGCCCCATAAAACTGACATTGACTCGAGGTCATTTAATTATTTGTCGTCAGGGGTCAATGCTGCCCCAAGGGTATTGAAACACCAAATACCTAAATATTGGCGTTTGACCTTGGAATGACTTTACCTCTGACCTTCGTAGAATTCCCATCGACCGACTTAGGACTTAGTGTGCTGACCAAGTAGGAGGGCCAAAGTCAAATGATCTTGGGCGAGATGTACAGACAGACAGAATAACAGAAGGGCAAACAGATAGACAGACCACCGTGCTTTATAGTAGGAAGATCATCAAGAAATGTCTGTGGAGAAAACAAAATAAAAAAAGAATGACACACCACGGGATTCGAACCTTCCATCCTGCAATTTGTCGAATTGGGTAAGTTGCCAAACGTTTTCAATTGCTTATCGATGAAATCCTAAAACCGTATGTTCGATTATATTCGAAGATGTACAGTATAAATGATTCGAAGGGCCAAGGGTCATTCATTTTTTATCAAGGTCGTTCGAGTCTGCCAGAAACTTCTTACTTTTTGATAACTGAACTGTGAAATAAAGACAATACACTCAATTGTACCTATCCCTAACTGACATCATACTATCCATTGTTACTTGACTTTAAGGATTGTGGGAGGGAGAGACAATAAATATCCATACTGAACTTACCCTTAATTCAATACTGCTTCAACACTGTGTCACACATTGCAAAATTACTCAATATATACTATTATCTCATTAGCGCATAGGTATAGATGTCACTTAGGATATATTATTTCGAATAAGGAGCACCGGGATACTCTGAGAGTTTTGTCCTCACATCTATCCAGATAACAGCCGATTATCAAGCCGAACAAGGGACAGACCGTGAATTAAAAAAGATATCAATTCGTGTAGTTGTATATGTTGCACACCTTACACAGGGGCATGATTTCGGAGAAACATTGACCGCCGTCTTCTCTGAAAAAATCACTTTTGACGCGAAAACAGACATGCGATGACTTTATATATCACCGATATCATGATAAAAATAACTTTTTGGAATGTCGGTAAGATAGCATAAATATTATCTAATCAAGTAAATCGATTTTATTACATCTTTAATACATCCTATTATAACACACGTTGAATTCCATATTGAATAGAATTGAATATCCTAACAAAAACCAAAATATTCCTGAATGTCCTGAGATTAAAACAGTTGAAGATGTGCATGGAGGGGGTGGAGTTGCATCAGCAGTTGAGTTGGTTATAGTAATACGTGATTGCACCCCAGCGGTGATAGGTGACATTTTTATGACGTATCTCTCAAGCACATCGCTGTCAATGTCCCCTGGAATGAAATACATACGAAGCTCATACACTGTTGTCCATAAATGTTGGATTTTTATAGAAATACAATTGATTTGTTTAAAATAACTTTTTTGAAAAGCATTTTGGACATACTTGCATTAAAACGAGTTCACACCAATTCCGCACTGTGATTTTCATAAATAAGTCCTTTGGAATAAATTGTTTAGACTTGTAAGTGTTCCAGTGATTATCTTTTAAATCATGATGATACTCAAAGGAAAAGTTAAACTTCCAACTTTATGGAATTGGAACCCATTTAGCAGGAAGTTGTGCTGGCTGGCGTTATGTGTTATGCGTGAAAAGAGGATCATTTAAGGTCTGAAATTGTAATTAGTCTGCAGCGAATCTTATTTAGTTTCGTTTACTACCCACCTATCGCAAAATGTTGTATTTTATTATCTCGGACCATGAAATAACCATCTCCACCATTAGCAACGTAGTCAGGCATTATTACTTTGTAATGCTTAGTCAGGTCTAGTTTCTCAAGCGCAGGTACCAAACAATCTGCACACGTGACCTTTATGCTCACAACCCTTTTACCGACTGGTTTCCCAACGTCATACACTATTTCGATTCCTAAAACCATACAGATTCAAATTACGATATTTGTAAACCTGTGTTCCGGACACTTGACAAGAATTGTTGCATATGTTTGCTTTCTAAATTTTAGTTTTGAGAAAAACAACATAACTATAAATCAAAAAATTGCTTCTCCTCATACAATTTAGCTCTAGTTATAGTACCTGAAACTTGAAGAAACATCCCCATACCACCCCCAGTAGGGTTAAGGTTGTACCGCGATGCGGAATGCTCAAACATATCCCATATTGTCTGGCCAGTTAGTTCCACCATTTCTGCCATGTTTTGATACGGTAAAAGAGTAAGTACTGTTTCCATGGTTACATCTGCGAGGAAACATATTTGGCATAGAACTAGATATAGTACTGATGTATAGTTATTAAATAAATATTGTCTTAAGTGATCTATTAGTTAATAAGATGTTTTACATTATACGACGTAGGAATCTAATCTCCTTATGGTATACACCCTCAAAAGGTCTGGTAACCTT